>JAEIIF010000981.1:0-11383 GCA_018874455.1 Drosophila trapezifrons
TTAAAGCAAAAAAAATTTTTGGCCAAAAAATTTCGATCTACATGTAGGTCCCCCCTTAACATCTAATAAAAATCCAGAGTATAAATATAGTTTTGATTACAGTTTTAAGTACGTAACCAGCGTTGAAACGTTTTTGGCTAAAAACTAATAATACCGTCATCGTACAGTCAGTCCTACCGACAAAGACGTACCCAGTAGTACCTCCGCTAATTGCTTCAGTTTACAAATTGTATTCACTTTGCTGGAGCGAGGGCATCGAACGTGCCATAACCAAGTAGTAAAAGCATATTGCGCAACCGTCTGAAGTCTTTTGAAAATAGCACACTAAGGAGAAGTTTACACGTTACATTTGCGCCCTTTGCTTAAGTCTACCAAGTACAAGTACGAGTAACTCTAGAGTATATCCATGTAGAATCCACACAATATCCTTAAACCTGTATGTATATATATGCGGACACATGTGTCCCTTGTATATGTGTATATATATATAAATATATATATCTTAGGGGCATACCCTGTATATAAAAATGCAGTTGCTCGATTCATCATCACTGGCAACACAACTGGCATCGCTCGATGGCCGGCAATAGTAACTAACTCATTTTGATGTAGACGGATACGTGTGATATATGCACTCGGCCAGTGTCTGGAACGAGTGCTCAAAGTCCCTTGGCAGCGAGGACTGGGCGTGGGTGCGGTCCAGGCCCGAAATCGTTTTGATCAAACTGTTCGAGGTCAAGGATTCCAGCTCGTGCGTCTCCGAGTTGGCCAGCTCCACAATGGCCGAACTGGTGGGGGTCAGCAGCTGCTCGCTGGCGATCACTTGGCTGGGTTTCCTTTAAGTGAATAAATTAATAGTTCATTAGATGAGGATTCTATAAGAATTATTAATGATTTATTACCGCTCGTAGAACTTCCCGCTGGCACTGTTCCGGTGGCTGGTGAACAAGGGCCAATTGAGCTCCAGGAAGCCGTGCTGCGGCCCCGCCACCCTCAGCAGGCTCATCAGGAAGAAGGTGGCGTAGAGCCAACTAACGATCATGACCACCACCAGGAAGACGCCTATCTGTATGTAGGGTAGGATATTGGATGCCATCATGATGCCGCCGGCCAGCCCCGTAGTTGTGGCCGCCATCACCGTGGGTCCTATGATCCGGGAGAGTACAAACTGGGTGGCGGCTAATCGATCCTTCACCGGCGACATCCGGTAATGAATGCCATAGTGCAGGCTAAAGTCCACGGCCAGGCCAATGGCCGTGCTCACCGCAATACTCTCAAGGATGTTGAGCTGCCATCCCAGCAGTATCAGCACCGCCACGGTGTTGAAGATACTCAAAGAGACGGTAAGAACGGCGTAGATGGAGATCAGGATATTGACCGTGAAGCATAGCAGAACGATAAGCGAAGCCGCCATGGCCAGACAGATGGCAATCAGGGTGTCATGCGACAGTGTGTCCTGCACATTGTAGAACTTCAGTTCGCTGGTGAACCAGCCACCCTGGAGTTCCGGCGGCGCTGTGGACAACTGCGCCTGAAACCAGTTTTCAACCGAATCGAAAAACTCCTTAATGTTGATGTAGATGGTGCTGTAGGCCACATTCGACTCGAACTCTATGACCAAAGCTTTTACCAACAACGCTGTGGCGGACGATGAATTGCTGGAGAACTCTGCGCTCTCGTTTCCACCCAACAGTCCTAGGTAATCTTCAGAATGCAGTCGTGGAGCAAGGTCTGCAAACTTGGGCCCAGCCACACCGGGGCGGAAGAACGTGGTGTCATACATATTGGCCACGCTCTGCGGCAGGCAATACTCGAAGATGTGCGGATCGTAGGGAAACTGGGCGTCGCAGCAGGGCGAGCGATCTTTCCGAGTTATGTCCATGTCATCAATGCATCTGAAATAGAAAACAAGTTATTATTTTACCAGAATGATGTATATTTTATCCTCTGCTTACCTGCGCTTCATGAAATCAATTAGATTCTCGATGAAACAATTGGGCAGCAACAAGCCCAAGGTCTCCTTGTAAAAGGGCTGTTGCCGCACACTCTGGCAGAAGTCGAGAATCCAGAGCTGCGCCGTCTGGCTGGATATATTAAAATTATTGTCATAGTGTAAGCTGCCGTAGGAATTGGGGTTCGTGTAGTCGCCATCGTCAACCGCCTGGATGCCCCAAACGAAGTGCATGTGCATCTTGAAGTTCTCGTACGCCTGCAATGGCTTCTCAAACCAAAACTGCTGCTTGAGACTTGAATACATCTCGAATGGATGCCGCGCCACGAAGAGCTGGAAGTGCGATTTCTCTGGCAACTGCAGTCCTGGATACCAAAACACAATCACCGCGCTGGATGCGCCCAGAGCGCCGAAGATGAGTAACCACAGATAGGCATAGTTGATGATACTGTGCGTTATGCACTCCTCGAACTTTTGACAGAATCTGTTAATTGACTTCTTGCTGGCATGGATCAACTTCTGAGCGATTGGATGACGGCACGACATCCTGCTGCCAAAGAGCCGTTCCATTATTGAAACCGATGCCGGCAGCCATGTGATCATCAGTACATAGTTCGTAACCACCACCGTTCCCGCAAAGATCCTGGAGAAGTCACAGAAGGATTGTAAATTCCTGGTAAACTTCGGAAACGTATGAACTCACCCGAAACACTTGATGGCCGTTATGGAGCTGCTGTAGGAGGCGTAAAAGGCGCCGGCGGTGGTCAGCGAAGTCACGAACATGGAGGCAGCCGCATGACGCATTGTAAGTGCCATAATATTCTCCAATGACTCCGTGTGATCACTGCGTTCGAGGGGCGTGGGCAGAGCACTCTGTGCTTGAGGGGTCAAGGTGCATCGATTACTGAACCTCTCGGCGAGCACACATTGCCAGATTTTCAGAAACAAGAAGACATCATCGGCGCCAATGCCTATTATGACCACCACGGCCAGCAGGTTCATGTACGGGAAGAACCCAAACTCAAACACGATGCAGTAGAAGAAGTAGGCCAATCCCAGCGAGAAACAGATGGCAATGCAGGACATGAATGTGATGAAGGCTGACTCGGTGTACAGCCAAACGCTGGCCATGACGAACGCTCCTCCTAAAGAAACTAGCCAGACATCCGTCATCAAGAGCTCGTTAAACAGCTCGTTCTCCAGGCCCAAGTCCATGGCAATCACTTCAACTAGCTCGTTGCTCAGTCCCCTGAAAAATCAGTCAAAAATGTTAACTCAAGTAGAGAGAAACAAAAACAAACCTTAAATAAAATACATAAATAAACCTAAAAAAAAAAACAAAAAAATGAATAAAGTACAGGCGGTAATCCACAGAGAAAAGCGGCTGGAGGAAATGGATAATGTCCACCTCGAATCCATAATACCGAAATGCAGAAACTGCGTCAGTACCACAAAAGCGGACTATGTCGACCATACGGGCACTGCTGTGTTTAATCCCCCGGTTAGACAGAAGCAAATGGATCCCTCCTTGATAACTGGTCACTTTGCGCACAATCTGACTGTGTCTGGGGTTGAGAATAGGACCAAGACATGGCCCCAAGCCATGGAGTGGCGCGAGGACTACGCCCAGTTCGTCAAGCGCAACAAGTGGTGCAACGAGGAAATCTACAAGCTCTTCTTCGTCAGTCCGCCCATAGAATACCGACTACTTCGGAGATATATTCAAGATTTGCGCAAGTCCGTCTACATGTACGATTACTCTCGAAACGTGTACGTATCGAAGGCAAGCAGGCGAAGCGTGATGGGCGATATAAATTCATTTGGTTCGAATGACGTCGATTATCTGACCACCTATGGCTGCTTCTATAATCGCTTACAGGAAACGGAGCCCTTCAGGGGTTCCCGCTATCCGCTCCGCAGGTTGAAGGACATGTCAGTGGACGAGTTTGCCTCTAATATGCGCAAGCTCTTTACCAAGTACAACGTGACAACCTATTTCGACGAAATTTGCGCTCCGGCTCTGCTGAAGGCCAAGAACGGCATAATGCCTTCGGGACCCATCGATCGTTATCAGTTTCGCAAGTATTAAACGGGAACTGGGGTACTTACACCTCTTCCCATTCGTGGAACAGGGGCAGGACGCGGTTAGATTGCGCCACAGGCACAAATATCATGGCGTACTTCAGGTAAACGTAAGAGTCCTGCAAAAAAGTGGTGTCGCTTGTTAAAAAAAAAGTTTAAAAATAAAATATGTTAAGCACTTACATTGGATTTCATAAAGTTAAAGTCGGTGAGGAAGTTCAACACGTTGAAGACGATGTTGTGACGCTTACACTCCTCGGGCGCCATACAGTGCGGGATCTCGTTGCAATGGTTGTCCATCTTCAGGTCATGGAAGTACTCATAGCAGCCGGTCAGCAGCGTCTGCAGCGAGGTAACGTCGTCGACGGAGAGGTCGAAGCAAGAACTCTTATTGGCCAGCATGGCGGCGTAGTTGGGCAACGACCAGGGCCGGCAGCACTCGCCTGTGAGCATCTCGGGCTCGCAGAAAGCCCGATAGCTGGGTACCTCCGTGATCTGGTCCTGCAGCTGGCACATGGCCAGCAGGCCGTTTAAGTCAAACAGCGAATCGGTGGCATTGGGGCCGATTCGCTCGACTACAAAATGGGAGTACTCCTTGCGTGGCGATGAGTCGCAGAAGAAGCCCTCGATAGGCTGGCGACGATGGGCATCCACCCAACTGTCGGTGGGCAGAGTTGCAGCTTGTTTGAGCAGCCGCCAAGTGCTTTTCTTGGTCTGCACTCGCTCTCGGTGCTCTTCCTCATCCACCGATGTGGTGTTGTGACCATACTCAATCGGCTCGGTACGTCGGGTGGGCTCCAGAGACGAGGAGGAGGCGCTATCGTTAGTAATCTCGAAGTCCCGGAACACACCGCTGTCTCCCATCCAAGTGTCCCTGTCTAGATCTGCAGGGGGAACACTTGTGGCCTTTAATCGCTTCTTGAACTGCATCATCTTCTGGGTGACGACGTCGTGGTGCTCGTGATTGCTCTGATTCTGTTCCTTGCGTCGCTTGTTTTTGCCTCGGTTTTTGTGCTTGTTCCTGTGTCGCCTGGGACTCGAGTGTTGCCTGGACTCCCCGAGACCCTGCTCCAAGCGACGCTTCTCCCATAGATCCGATGGATTCGAGAAGAGCAACCCCTGGTGGTCTGTCTCCTGCAGCAGATTGTACCACGATGTCAACCGTTTGCCTATCTTGGTGCCGCGCGTCTCGAAGCCCTGAAAAAGAAGATATAGGGTTTACAAGGGCATCAAAATGTGTATGTGTAAGTTCTACGTACCAAGGTGGGATCGCTGAAGTCCGGCATCTTGTTCAGGATGAGGGCCACAATGATGCAGGCAACGCAGTAGACGGCAATGGAGACTACCACCAGGTATGGGCGCCTGGCCAGGACATGGTAGTACCAGTTCATTTTCTCTGAGTCGAAGCACAACATATCGGGAGCTTAATATAATATCCTAACCCGTTTATCATGTCATCATTGTGATTCTTTTAATATCCTATTATTCCGTCACTTCATCCTTGTCGCTGGTAGTTTGCAATAACCTTGATCTGGTCTGGTCTGTGGTGGTCCTTGGGCCAGTGCCAAAAATGATATTGTTTTGCTTTTGTTATAGATACTGCCTGCTGCTGCTGCTGGCTCGCCAGCTTTTTCTCAGCTCAGCTTAGTTCCACTTGTTGAATCGCATTTTCCTGGGAGTGCGCGGTCGTGCAATTAACTCAGGGAACTTGGAACTAACAAAATCAAACAAAAGAAACAATCAAAAACTATGCGAATTAGGATAATGCAGAGACGGTGAAATAACAACAAAAAAGCAGCAAAGGATACACTGTGTTGTGAGCCAGTGTTGAAAAGAATCCGCTGCTAGTGCTAACGGATTTATAGGTGCAAAATCAGCTGGCTGTCTTCAAAGGAATGAAATCCGGGAAAACATGTGCATTTTATTTACAATGATTACTCTTTAAAAACTTAACCTATTTTGATTCAATTCGAAATAATAAAAAAGATTAAATAGCCCAGATAATTATGAACAATATAATTAACCAATGAAATGCATTGCGGAAATATAGCCAAAACCAAGCGGTCTTGTCAGCTCCGCCAGTCTGCAAGCAGTGTTGTAAAACCCTGCAAACTTGTGCAATGTTTTGTAATCATATTTACAAATAGTTTATACTTAATTTATTAATAAGAAATGCTGAGACGCGTGCAGTGCTTGCTGAGATTGCACAGCCATGGACGCCAGTCAGTTGCCACCGTCACCCGCCATCGCAGCTACTCAACGGATGAGGCTAATCCCAAACAGAGTTCGAGACCCAACCAAGGGGCTCCGAAACCGGCTAAAAACCTGCCGGCTGTGCGGAATCCCTTTGCAGCAGCGCAGGACAAGACGAAGAACACCTACCTCACCATGGTAGAGATCTTCCAGGAGCGCGATGTGCACCGTCGCAACCATGTGGAGTTCATCTATGCAGCACTCAAAAATATGGCCGACTTCGGGGTCGAACGGGATCTGGAGGTCTACAAGGCCCTGATCAACGTGATGCCGAAGGGCAAGTTCATACCCACCAACCTCTTCCAGGCGGAGTTCATGCACTATCCCAAGCAGCAGCAGTGCATCATTGATCTCCTTGAGCAGATGGAGGACTTCGGCGTGATGCCGGACTACGAGATGGAAGCGATGCTTCTCAATGTGTTCGGCAGGCAGGGACATCCACTGCGCAAGTACTGGCGCATGATGTACTGGATGCCCAAGTTCAAGAACCTGTCACCATGGCCTCTGCCCGATCCTGTGCCGGACGATACGCTGGAAATGGCTAAGCTGGCCGTGGAGCGCATGTGCACGGTCGATCTGCGGTCGAAGATCACCGTGTTTGAGACAAGCGACCTCAAGGATGCCATCGACGACACGTGGATAGTGAGCGGCATGAGTGGGGAGCAGGAGAAGCTGCTGCGGGAGCACTCCCGCCAGAAGGCTCTGTACATCGAGGGACCCTTTCACATATGGTTGAGGAATCGTCGCATCAACTACTTCACCCTGCGCGCCGATCCGGATACCCAGTTCCTGTCCCAGTTGGATGAGCGGCAGTTGGACGACGATGATGTCTCCAACATTGAGGTCCCGTTCTTTGGGCGCGCTCCCCCAAGGCGGCACAATCAGGTGGGGAAGCTGCGTTCCGTGCATCAGCAGGACGATGGCACCATTATGGCCATCTGCGCCACTGGCACCTCTACCAAAGACTCCCTGCTCTCATGGATTCGCCTGCTAGAGACCAATGGCAATGCGTCAATTGGGGAAGTACCCGTTCTCTTCCGGTTTACATCCACAGTGCCAGCCAAGGCGGAGGAGATTGAAGGACCAGCCAGTGTCCCAGCTACAAGCGATACCAGAAGTAGTCAGGATGAACCACCAAGCAGTAGACGGGAATAAATGAATTGTTGAGCAAACTTGTGCCTTTTTTTTTTACTTAACTATAGGTAGAGGAGTCCTAGCTCTATGTATTATATATTGCCTGGTTGTTGGGCAGGCTCTGGGTCAGGCAGAATATGCGGGCAAAACAAATCTATAGCTCGCAGTGTTTAAAATTAAGATTTAATGAAATATCTGCCCATAACCTAAATAATAGTTCCCAAACATCGCCTTATAAGCGAACATTAATCATTGAAAACCGATAAAGTGTTGATTCCACTCTTTCATCCCAAATTTTATTCAAGTTTGTGCATCAATATCAAATTTAATACTTTGTTTTTTTTTAATGTGGAATAACATGTATGAGAATTTAGGGGACAAGTCGAAAATATACAAAGACGCTTAGCTTGGTGTCGCTTTTTAATTAAGTAAATGTAATTAAGGGGGATTTACACACACAAATTCCGATTGTGAGCCGCGAGCTTAAACGAAAAATCACAGAACCCGAAACTAAGAGTACAGAAGATCTGCCTAGGATTTAACGCCACTCTCTAACCGCTAGTTAAGAATATTTATGTATATACATGTCGTCTGTGTTTGAGATAAATATAGTAATGTCATTGGAACTATCCAGCTGTCCAGCGGGGCTGCTCTACTTTGTGACGATGGTCTTGTTGACGGGAAACACCTGTGTGACCACGCCGATGCCTTTGCTGGTTCCCTCGCGGAAGAGGATGCGCATTCCTGGACGCACATACTCCGGATGACCAACAAATTCGAACATCACCGAAGCACAATCATTGGTGCCCAGCCGCTCGCCTCCCATAATGCCCCGTATGACGGCCGTCTGGCGAATGCTTCCGATGTGCACAGTGGTCTGGAAGCCTACGTAGATGGCCGTGGCATGGAACAGAACGGATACCTTTGCCTAAAAATAACAAGTTAGATTTAACTTAACGAAATAAACAAGCTAAGTTGACTCACCTGAAAGAAATAAGTTCCACAGGGCTCATCCGGACTGTTGCCCATATCGCCCAGCAGCACCATGCCACTCCGCAGCGTGGGCAGATCCTGATCCAGGCTGAATGACAGCGAGGCGCTCTGACCTGCCCGAACTACCCGGCAGGGTGCCTTGTTGCGATGGATGGTGTTGACATTCACGGGATGGAAGCTGCCATTCGGCAGCGGGCCAATCTTCATGGGCATGTTCTCGGTGAGCACGCCCTGGACTAGCAGACCACCGACCACGGGACCAACGTCAGATACCCGGAAAATCTCGTCCACCTGGAACTCGCAGGACTCCTGCTCAAGGCGATCCTTCTCGGCATTGCTGATGCCCGGCGATAGGACATACAAAAACTTTGTGACTAGATTCAGGCCCGTGCCGGTGACATTCGACACGCAAAATATGGGCACAATGTTCTCGGAGACCTGGTTCGAGCCGGCGGAGATGGCCTCGTCTGTGTTGGTCACCACAAATGGCACCTTGCGGCAGCCAATGGTCGTGAGCAGATTGCACAGCTCCTGGACTGTGGCATCCGGCGATGTGATGTCCGTCTTGGTGACCAGTATGAAAAACGGCATGTCCAGAGCCCGGACAATGGCCAAGTGCTCCTCGGTGGTCTCGTTGCAGCCACTGCCCGCGGATACTACCAGCATGGCGTAGTGGGGCGAGTAGCCGCTTAGCGCCTGAACGGTGGTCCGCATGTACCGTCGGTGCCCCGCGAGATCCATGAAGGTCACCAGCTTGCTGGACCGGTCACTGATCTCCTCAGCGGTCATCATCTCATTGTACTTGTAGTTCACCACGTTGCCCAAAGCATCGAAGCCAAGGGTCTCGTGGGAGATGCAGGAAGTGCGACCTGAAAGGAGGAGATTAGCACAAATTGTCACAAGCTACCACCTTGGAAAGGTCTTACCCGACTGAATCTCGTGCATGTGCCGGAACATGTTGAGCCGCGCCCTGCCGTGTCCATTATCCAGCTCATCCTGCGTGAGCACGCCCAGCAGCGTCGATTTACCGGCATCGGCTCCTCCGAGCACCGCCACCCGCACCTCGATGTTGTGCTGGTCGTCGGGTATCTTTCGTACCAGAACCTCGGCTACAACCCGTCGAGCAGAGATGGTTTTCCGTCGGAGCACCGAGGTGCTCGCTCCCAGGTGGTGAGCCATCTGCTTTAGTGTCGTGAGCGAGGCATTCATGTCCTTGTCACTGAGTCCCTGGAGATATCCAGCGTCGGATACACCGATCTCGTAAATGGCCTCGCCGTTTCCCTCCCGTAGCCGCCACTTCATCTGGGTGACCAGCTGCTCGAATCGCTGCTTTGACGGATTCACCAGCTTCAGTTTGTACTCCACATTCCCGATCTGCGGCTCGGGTGGGAGCATTCCCTGCTCGAAATCGAAGATCAGGTTGCCGCGCTCGGTGGGGATTCCACCTCCGACGCTAAGTGCGCACTCGTTGGCATTGGCATCCGTCTCGCAGTCGCTGCTACTGCTTCCTCCCCCGCTGCTGTTGCCATTTATCTCCGGCTCCTCGTCGAAGCCGTCGTCCTGATTCGGATCGAAGAGGCTCAGGAAGGACTCCATACTGTAAGTGGTTGGCTGGAAAGAACAAATTTAAATCTACATTAACAAAGCATCCCATTATTTCCACCTAAACAAAGAAACAACGCTTCGTATAGAAACGCCAAAACAATTTTGGCCCAATTGCGACATTGGGATCCAAACAAAAGTACAAATATATTCTAAAACAGCTGAGGCAGTAAAAGTAGTATTTATTTTTTGAGAATATTGTAAAATATATATTTAGTTAACCAAATAGGAATTTTAATAAGTAATTTACGAGCTCGAATATATTTTGTACATTAAGTAAGACTTCCGGCGTCATTACCAGCTGGCACTTCAGCACGTTCGCTCTCGGGTGCACTGTTTGGGCACCTCTGCTTTAGAGCATTCCTGAGAGCCCAGAGTTTTATTATGAATCGTAGTACACATTATTTTAGCACAAATTTTTAACAAAATTTATTTCTTACAGAACCTTTAAAGGTGGTCAAAGTTGAACTAAACATTTATACGTGACTAAATTCAATTTAAAATACTTTAAATATATTTACAAGCAATTAACTTGCATCACTCCTTATAAATACATATTGTATCGACAAAATAAGACTATAAACTCACTTTACAAAAAACTTTTTTTTTTTTAATCTCTAAATATTTTAAGAAAAACTAAATTTAATTTAAAATTTATATTTCTTAACCGCGATCGTGTATGCTTATGTATCCATCAAGTTTTTTATTTGTTTTTTTTTCTTCTTGGCCGTCCTCTTTGACTTGCAGCGACCTTGAAAACGCTTGTTTATGTTTGCCACGACATTTGCCTTTGTTTGGATACACACAAAAAGGGGGCGAAAGCTACGAGGCAATGCTCGAAAATTGGAGTAACTCCTCACCAGAAACTACAAGTTTTCCACTCAAATCGCACCTTAAAAGGAATAACGGGAACACTGATATGCAATTTGTACAAAAACGGTTCCTATTTGCGCGCGTGCCTGGCACAAATTATCGATTTTGGCTGCGCTTCACATTTGCCCAGGTCGAAATTTGTTATTCGGTTATCTGGTTCTCGGTTCTCTCCGAATTCGTGCTTTCGATTTTGTTTATAACCTGCTCTGCTTTGTGCTCGCGAACGAATGAGTGTGCGAAGCGAAGCACGAGCCCAACTACTTACGGGGGACGACGAGTACATAAATAGGCTTCAAGAGCTTTTGCGATACCCTACAGTACGGAGTATATACGCATGCAGAGTTCTCAAATTAAAATATCTAAAATAAAATCCTCTGTTATATTTCAAGAAATGTTTCAAAATTATTAACATAATTTAGATTAATTAATCACAAGTCTGATGAGCTCCTGTGGTAGAGAGTGAAACAGACTGTAATACCAACCCGCTGCATTTGT
>JAEIIF010001007.1:0-12826 GCA_018874455.1 Drosophila trapezifrons
GCCGTCTTTCTGTCTACAATTATTGGTTCTATAACACCCCTGTTCTCTCTCAGCACAAAATCCAAGCCACCTACCCTGAACTGGCCGGACAAAATGTAGACAGAGTGTTGGGATTGAGCAGCACTTAGGTGGGTGTTCGTTATAAGTTTATAAACTGAACTTTAAAAGCCAAATACAAATATATAACCCAGGCGTAGTAATTATTTAATAACTCAAATGAAGACACTAGAAACAGTTATTTAATCACTTAAAAAATACCAAAACAGCTAAAAATACCATGCTAAATTATTTGATGAATTTCACTTTCGACCAACAATATTTCTCGCAGTGCTGGAAAGCTGGCCTAGGAACGCATCGTTCGAATTCGATTCTAGACGGCAACATTTTGCTTTTAACAAGGCAAATTCCAAGTCGAAAGTTCTGGGATGGGAAAACTATGCCATAAAGCGAGTTGAATAGACTGGAAAAGGACTAGGAGTAGGACTAGGAACCAGGACTAGGACTAGAACCAGAACCAGAACCAGGACTACAACCAGTACTAGAACTACAGCCAGTACTAAGACTAGGACCATACCTAGGGGGACTTTGGCTCCAATCATAGCTCAACAGCGGAGTTACACGCCGTTGTAAGCATTTGCCAATCCGCAGAAGCACACCATCCATATCCATATTCTCTCCCCTAGTACCTACTTATCTTATTACTCAAGCATCCCTGCTCCTGGCTCCTGGCTCCTCATCAAGGAGTCGCCATGGGAGGCAATTCCATTCCGTTTTCCAGCTCTCCACATTCCCCACTGCGTACAGCTGCAAAATGCAGCGTTGACAAGTCGTCATTCCATTCGGAATTTTCCCAGATAAATATAGGGATGGGGAGCAGGAGCAGGAGCCGGAGCTAGTGAGGAAATAGGAGTACAAAAAAAAAAAAAGAGAGAGAACCCCCAGCCAGTACAACTTAATTTGCACTATTCAGGGTGCGACGTTGTCGTCGTCGTCGTCATGGCTGCCAGCATCAGGCGCTTTTTATTATTTCTCGCTCTGCCAAATTGTATCCAAGTTATTGTCGTAAAACATACGAAGCTGCCACAGTGCGTATGTGCTATATTCGCAGGGATCCCCTCCACGATTTCACATCCTTCCTTTTCAGGACCCTAGAGCATTGCCCGTCGCTAGTACAATTCTACCCTGCCAAAGGGTATCACAAAATCTGTTTTAAATTTCCGATATAAACTGAAAAAGCCAAGAAAAACCATTGTTAGTTATACAAAATAAAATACTGTATTTATATTTAATTTTAAAATATGTTTTTATGTTATTTTTAAGGCAGTAATTAATTATTTAAAATACATTTAATAAAATACTTTATATTACATATTCTTGCTGCCCTAGTAAGCAAGTAAAGGTATGGAAAATATTTAATAAATACCTAGAAACTCCTATGATCCTTCTACATCCTTTAGAGAGTGTAGCCATATCCCTGGCTGCGGCTGTTTTTATTTGCACAATTTTTTATACATTTTACGCTGCTGTTGACGCCACTGCCACCGCCGCCGTTTTTGATTTGGCTCTCTCTCTTTCTTTCGCGCGCCTCGCAAGTCTTGCAACTTATCCCGCCAGCCACTCACTATGCGCCACCTTAACCCCTTCCGCTCCCTAAGCCCAACCCCCACATATGTCAGCAGCCATCAGGGGATCTCTCTCTTTTTTCTTCTATTTTTTCTTCATTTTTTTTCTCCTTTTTTTGTTGCGTTTTATGTTGCTGAGCGAATGTGTCACACAGTTTTTAGTGTGTAAAGTGCAAACAATCAACGCAAGCGACTTTCAGCTGCTCCTCCCGCACACACACACACCCCTCCCGGACCGTTTTCGTCACGCTTTTAGCTAAGCTCGGTCGCACTCCGCGTTGTTTCACTGTCGCATCTCCACTCCTTGCACCACTCCCATCTCCACTGCCAACTCCCACTCCTAACACCACTCCCATCTCCATTCCCATCGACATCCCCGAAGCTGCATCTGGATGCTTGTCAAACGCTGGGAGCATTTTTTCCAGCTTGTTTCTGTCACTATTACATTTCATATTTCCACGCCGCGCTGTCGTTGTCCAGCTTAGAGCTGAAATTCAACACTTTGGCAGCTGCATCCCCTAAAACCCCGAATACCCCAACGCCTGGACCCTACTCCAACCCCAATTCCCGACCCCTGGAACCTACGTTTTTTTTCAGAGATCCCTCTTCATATTGAGTGGGTTAACTCCAACTACTAGTGCTCTCTTTTCGAGGGCAGGGCACCACCTTCTGCTTACATACACAGAGAAAAAACAGAGTTCTGGAATTTATTAGAAAGTCCCAGGAACTATGTGGAAGTTCTCCAACGCAAATAAACTCCAACGATTTTAGAAATAAAAGTTAAGCGAGTTAAGCTGTACAAATATAGCTAGGAGAACTCACCAATGCCTATCCCTCAATATTTATGCATCTGTCCAAAATGTACAATCAAGAAACACAAATAAAAACACCAATAATAAGCACATATAATAACAACAATGAAAATTTACCAAAGGAAGCTCTTAAATCAAAGTTAATCTCTTTAAAATCTCCATTATAAAATCACTTGCTAAAAATACACCAATGAAAATCCACTAATTACACCAATACAAATTCACCAATGAAAGTTCAGCACTAAAATATTACCAATAAAAATAAATCAATTTCAAACCAACGTTTAGATATCACTACTTGAAAATTCACCAATGAAAACTCACTAGTTACACCATAAATAAGTTCACCAATGAAAATTCAGTAATAACGATTTACCAATAAAAATTCACCAATGAAAATTTACCAATAATAATGCACCAATAAAAATTTAGCAATAAAAATTCACCAATAAACATTCACCAATTCAAGTTCATCAATGAAAATTCACCAATGAAAATTCACCAATAAAAATTCACCAATAAAAATTCACCAATGAAAATTCACCAATGAAAATTCACCAACAAAAATTCACCAATTCAAGTTCATCAATGAAAATCTCCAATTTAAAATCACCTACATATAAATAGTCACCAATAAACTCCCACTTATTAAAAGTTCACCAACAAATATTGACTAACGATAATTCTAAGGAAAAAAAAATAATTACAATTCACCAATAAAAGCCACGCAATAAATTCTGCTGAAAAATTCCCATTACTTGAATTTAAAGCCAATGAAAAGGCAGCAATTCATTCTCCAGTGTAACACAATCTGTGGTTTAATTCAACTCTAAACTCAACAATGCAAATTCTCCAACGAAAACACCTCATTCCAGCGCCTAACCCAAATGCACACAAAACAGGATATTATTGAGGCAAGGCCAGTGAGTCGGAGTACACATCAACACCTGCCAGCAGCAGCTATCAATGGTTGAATACCGAATACCGAAAACCGATTCTGAAGCCGAATCGGATTGCAATTGCGATTCCAGGTCTCAGGTCCCGGAGCCACAAGGCTGCTGGTTGCTCCTTTCATTGTTGGACATTGGACGGAGGCAGAGGAGGAGAAGGAGGAGGGACAACAGACGGTGGACCCCATGACTGGGTCGCTTTAAATGACAGATTTATATGGTATGCACAGGCAACAAACAAACAAATAAGCAAGGACAATGACAACTGCGAGTCCGGTACGAGTCGGTGTCCTGCTACGGCTCCCCAAGCAGCGACTGCAACTCCAGTCCTTGTCCGAATGAGTGACATGTCCAGCCAGGACATTGGTATGCACTGGCAGTACGGACAGGACTTGGACAGCTCGTCCTCTCATAAAAGAAGTGGAGAGACGAGTGGAGTGCACAATCGTAATCCCAAAACATATACTTAGAAGTGCGCTTAAACCAAGGAGACACACCGGGGAGGGGATGCGGACAACAATAAACAGGAAACAAACGAGCAAACGAATGCTTTGCCAGGAGTCAGTGGCAGTGGCAGAGTCAGAGGCAGAGGCAGAGGCAGTGGCAGAGTCAGAGGCAGAGGCACAGTCTGTGGCAGAGGCAGGAGCACAGTCAGTGGCAATGGCAGCTCTGTGGAGTGGCAACATAAACCGAATAAAAAATAATTAAGCCACTGTTGACGCACTTTTTCGGCACGCTAAGCACGTGACAGGGTTGCAAGGCGACTCTGCTCTCCTTGTTAGAGGAGAGGCCCCAAGGATCTACGCCGGATGGGGGCTACATTGTTGGGAGCGTTAAAATTCAGGAGAGCTGTAAACGGACACCGAAGGAGCGGGGAATTAAACTAGAATTTATCACACAGGACACAAGCACACACAAAAAAAGTGTATATGAATGAAGAGTTAAGTCCTTAATATGTAAGGGAAAACCTTCTACCAGCATATTCCTTTAAACTTTATCAATTAGTAAATTATATTAGTTTATACAGAATAGTTTACTATCTCTCTCTCTCTCTGAATCCCTTTATTTTCTATATATATTTTGATATCCTTTAACCTCGAAGCTGTAACGAGAGTTCAGCAGCCTCAGAGACTGCAGTCGCTCGTCTCTCAATTATGCATTCATCGGATTCTTTTCATATTTCCCCATTTTCCATTTTCCATTTCCTTCATTTCCCTTTCTGGTCCTGTTTTGTGACCCACTTCCGGGGGCCCAGTTAGCAGCCAAATGAACCAACATGGCTCTGACTGACGCTGATGACCGCCAGCCATTTGCCGTTTTAGTTGTTTTCCTCGAATTTCCCGCTCTCCCTCTGCTGTCCAACGCCAATTCCTGACCCCTAATGAATATGAAGAGAAGTTTGCTGCATAATTTACAGGGGAGGAGGGAAAGAGGGGCGGAAAACTGCATTGAATGACATGCGTTTTGGCGATCACAGTCCTTGCGAGTCCCTCTGCCCATACAGCGGGTCATAAAAAAGCTGAAAATAAAAGGAAACGCAGCACACGCACAGCTTAACCAAGACAAATGACAAGGAAATGTGTCAAAAGCGAAGGACATGGAGATCGAGGACGAGGACGAGGAGGCGGAGAGGGTCCAGTGCCGCCATCGAAAAGGACGAGGGCTAAAATTCGGGAAGTGTGCAATGACAAAAAGGCAACTGATTAAAGTTGCTGATTGAATGGCACGAGGCTAGAACACTCGCCAGCGCACACACGCATGCACTGCAAAAAAAATATATTTAAATCAGCAAGGGCAACTAGTTTTCTCTATAAAAATGTAGCAGTAAAAAAATATATTTAAATCACCAAGGGAAACTAGTTTTCTCTATTAAAATGTAGCAGGAAAAACACAAGACTAATTTATAAAACAAAGATACCTTTAAAGCATAAATAAATGAATAAATAAATACATGGAATACATCATTTCATCTTTTTTTATTTATTCCATTTCCTTACTTAATTATTAATTAATTTAACCAAGTGTTAAACCATTATTTCTATTAATTTATTTATTAAGCTATTTATTTTCAAACAATCTGAGCTCAGTTTTAATATAATTATTGTTGTGGGTTTACCTGTGGTAATATGGTTATAATCCGGATGGAAGGACCAAATTATTTAAGCAGAAAAAAAGGCAGTTAAATTTTCACGTATTCTATCCAGTGTGACCGTTGATATTTTTTTCAAAAATGTTCTTATTACTACTACAAAGATTTCTTAACTTTTCAACACAGTTTCTGGCGATTTAAATTTAACTGAACATAAGTTTACAACAATTATATATTTATTTAACTGAACATAAGTTTACAACAATTATAATACTAATTACTTGTATAATACTATTTACTTTATAATACTAAATACTTTTGTATTCTATCCAGTGTGACCGTTGATATTTTTTTTTTAAATGTTCTTATTACTGCTACAAAGATTTCTTAACTTTTCAACACAGTTTCTGTCGATTTAAATTTAACTGAACATAAGTTTACAACACTTATAATACTAATTAATTAAATATAAATTCAGTCATATAATACATTAAATTTCCCTGTAAAATTCCCCCAACTTACACGCATTTTCCCCCAGTGCAGTGTGTGTTGCCCATAAATAAGTAAATGCAAAAGTCAGAAACTTGACAGGACCCGGGCAACGAATCGAGGCGCACGTCACTGGCTGCGGATGAAGGACGAAGGCCACGAGGTGGCACCAAATGGCTGGGGGACCCGATACACAGGACGCAGGACAAGGGCCGGGCCAGGGGGGGGGAGGGACAACACACATTTGTCAGGCAAACGGCAAAAGATGTTTGACGCTTTGACAGCTCTGTGGCAGCGGCAGTGACAGCAGGCAGGCCTCGGCCTGTAGACGCGCAAAAATCAAACAAGAAATATGCGCGTCGATTCGCCGCTTTCCTCGGCGAAGGATCACGGGGCACGGCCAGGTTTTTGGGAATGGAAATGGAACGTCATCTTCAATGGGACATTTCCACTTTGTCAGCCATCATCGTACTTGTCGTCGCCCGTCGCCCGTCGCCGGGGACCGCCTGTTCTCGCCATGACGACGCGTCGTCATCGTCGTCATCGTCGTCTGCTTTGAGCCGAAAAGCAGTGGTTGCAGGCCCTGCCCTTATCCCCTAACCATTTTTTTCTCCTTTATTTTTTACAATTTGTATTTTTTTTTTTTACTACATTTCCACCTAACCCCATGACGAGTCTTTCAAATATATTTCACTGCACGTTCTCCTGCCACTTAGGAACGCTTTTCGGTTATTTTTAATATGAGTACGTGACTTTTTTACTCTGCCACTTGGGCGGCGGCGTTGCCAGGATGGCAGGGCGGGGGAGAGTGGCTTTCCTGTGGCTCAAGTCGGCTTAATTGAATGCAAAAGCCCGCAAAAGCCTAATCAATCAAGAGGCCAACAAATACAGTGCCATCTGGTTACAGTAAACCATGGGCAGAAGCCTCTAAATGTATTTAACATTTATTTAACATTTTTTGTTTTATTATGGCAACATAAAACAAAGGTTTTTCTATGCAAAAAGCCTTAAATTGTTGTAGTTTTTAAGTGGAAAAATTTGAACATTATTTTAAGCCTTAAAAATAAATACTTAAAAGGTTACTAACTATTTTTTTGTGTTCATATTAAATGTGACATATTTAGTGTCTAGATTTTCCAGCTATTAAAATTGTTACAAGTGTTAAACCTCAACATTTAATTTATTTAAACCTCAAAATCTATAAGCTTAAACATTAATAATTTTAAAACATGTTTTATGTAATACCAAACCTATTTACAACAAATTTAAAGCATAAAACAGACATTAAGTGCCTTGTAAAATCATAAAAACATAAAATCACCTTATAAGCTCAATCATTTCCTCTCTTTCTCTCTGAATATCCATCTCGTAATGCTTATCCCGTGTATTCTCGAGATCTGGCAAGTCTTACAGCGAGTTACGCCACTTAAATCCCCACAAAAATGGCAAGAGAGGTAAAAAAGGATTGCTTCTTTAAGCCGAAATGCTGACCTCTCTCTTCCTCTCTGACCTGGGACCAGCGGCTAAGGAAAAGGATATTCCCATCCTTCGCCCCGCGAGGCCTCCATGGCTTTTCTGAAATTTTGGCAGCCACATAAACACACACACACACACCAGCTAGGACACACAGACACCGTTGCAGACGTAAAGTACAAATGTGCCAAATGATAACATTTTTGGGGGCGCCTCCCACCCGAAAACCCAACCTCCTGAGTCAACCCTCGTAGCTCACCGCTGCTGGCTTGGCCCCCCAGAAAGTCGTATCTGCATCCTGGTCCTAATACGCGTGTGTTGAAATCACCATATGTGCGAACACTGCGAGAAAAAAGGGGGAAATTAAGGCATGAAATTAAAAATTCACAGCTATGATGGTTTTATATATTTAAAAACATAAAACAAAAATAATACCCCTCAAAACTATATGAAATTTACGGCTGTGATCTTGGTATAAGTATTTTTCAGTATTTTTCTGTATTTTTTTTATACTTTGGTATTTTGTATGAAGCTTTAGGGCATTTTTCTACGACAAATGAACTGGTCACACTATAAAAGGCTTACAACTTGTAAAAACTACGATAAAATTATGAAGTAAAAGTAAACTAAAAATTAATCATCAAATATATTCACTCAACGTCGAGTATCTTAAAAAAAAAAATATATATATTTTTCGTAATATAAAAATGTTACATGGATTTTTACATAACTTTTTTTTATGTTTTTATTTTATTTATTTATTTAAAAACATAAAAACAAAAATAATACCCCTGAAAACTGTATGAAATTTAAGGCTGTGATCTTGGTATAAGTATTTTTCAGTATTTTGCAATATTTTTTTTAATTCCTTTGGTATTTTGTATGAAGCTTTAGGGCATTTTTCTACCACAAATGAACTGGTCACACTGTAAAAAAATTAAAACTTGTAAAAAATAAGATAAAATTATGAAGTAAAAGTAAACTAAGAAGTAAGAAGAGACCTAAGAAAAATGAATCATCAAATATATTCACTCAACGTCCAGTATCTTAAAATAAATAATAATAAAAATATTTTTCGTAATATAATAATTTTATTTGGTCATGTAAAAAGACTTTCTTTTACTTTTACTTTACATTACTTTCCATATGTTACTTAATTCTTATACCTTAAACTCAAAATTATTGATGACACCATTTTTCGTTCAGTGCAACTGCGCCTCTTAGCTCCTTGGCACAAAATTTGGCCAACGGCTCGGTGTTTTCGCTTACGGTGCGTGTGCCTGCCCGTATTGCATTCCTTGAATGCTCATTTGCTCCGCTTTCACTGCGTTTTTACTGCCACATCCACACACACTCGCACAGCTAGCACATCCAGCACACCCGCACTCACACACACCCACACTCACACACCCACACACCCACACTCACACACCCGCAATGAAGATTTTTCTGTTGCTGTTGATGCGATTTTATGTATTTCCATGATGCGCTTATTCGACTTCGGCATTATCCTGGCGAAGCCACGCAGCGCTTTCCATGCATACAAATTGCTAAATTATTTAAGCAGCGACAACGACAGCCCCAGACGGTGGCGGAGGAAAGGCCTGGTGCGGCGGAGGAAAAGCCGAAGGAAAAGCTGCTCTCGGTGGGAGGCGGAGGGAAGGTGCTGCTATTAGTACCAAGTTGTCCTGTCCGGTAAGTCCCGATGGTCAGGGAGGATGCTGCGGGTTTAGGAGAGTTTTCCAGGATGAGGAGCTTAAGGCCGGAGCACGTGTGTGTGTGTGTGCGGTGTGTGTGTGTGGTGTATGCGGTGTGTGTGTGTGTGCGGGCCGAGTCCAATAATAAATAAGTGGCCAAAAGCATAGCATACTTTTGTGCGCCGTTAAACTTTCTGCGTAAATTCAGCGTTCATCATGGCTAACTTCGTTTCCTTTTTGGCCACCGACCCCCTCCTTACCATTACTTTGTCCAGTCCCAGTTGCCATTACATTACATACAATTGCTGTCTGCCGCCCATGGTACACTGAGAGAAAAAGGGGCGAATGTGGGAAGGTTACTTTAAATTAAAAATGAAATGGTTACTTTAAATTTAAATAAAAGAAAAATGTTTACTTTTATCAATTAAAATTCACTTTTTATTTATTTTGTTATTAAAAATACATCTATATTTGTAATTAATATTAGATAGGCTTATTAAAAAAAAATAAAACATTTATTTTACCCTCTAAAATCCCCTAAAAAATACTTAAAAGTAAGCTGTAAATATTTTTACAAATAATTTACACCAGAACACACTTCTAGGTAATTTCTAAACCCTCTAAACACTTATTTCTCTCACTGCACTAGCCGGCAGTGACCACTAAAGTTGAGCAACGTTGAGCCCGGCCGGCGGCTGTGTGCGTGTGGTCACTGCGGGCCAGTGGTCACTGTACCGGCGACACCATACGCATTCAATTCAATTTAAAATTCATGGCATTAACTTTAACTTCAACTTAAGTCCGCCGCATGCAACTTGATAAAATGTCTGCAGAAAAACCAAAGGAAGAAAAATGGAAAAAAGGAAAATGGGAAAACGGTCCCCCCCTTAGCAGGATAAAAAGGAAGAAGATGAGGGCGGAGGTCACTGCAGTAACTTAGTTTGTGAGTGCGAAGTGTTTCCTTTTATGCCGCTGCCCGGTTTCATAATTTGATTGCATACTTTTTCGGGCTGCCCATTAACACGATACGGACGAGAGAGTGTGCGTGCTTTTAGCCAGCTAATTGCGGCCAATTGGGCAGAAAACAAAACCACCGCAAATGTTGCACAGAAATTGCTCCAAAATGCAGCAACATGTGCAGCGCCATGTTATATGCTTAACTCGACCAGAAAAACGACAAACCAAAAAATATTCACAAAATCCCGCAGACCCCAAAAACCAAAAACTACAAAAAAACAAAAACAAAAAAAAACAAAAAGAGAAAGTGAAAGGGGAGCATATACAGTTATATTTATGCTAACTAGTTTGAAGCAATGGCAGCTGCATAAACAATTCCCCGCAACGAGTCGTTTCAGCCCCCAAAAAGTTTCGTGGACCAACTCGGAATTTTGGTAATTAAACTACATTCGCATGCATAGAAGGGACGCGGGCAGGACGCGGTGTAAAGGGACACAAAAACATTGATTGTTCTTAATTGCGAAATGGCTGGTTGATAAACTCAATCGATTCGCCACCATAATAGCCTTCAATCGGACATTAATGAATGGCACAAATGGGGCGAATGTTTTTGAGCGGAACAGATCCATTCGCCAATTGATTTTAGGTTCTGTTGTTCCGGGAAATCCGTCCAAACTTAATGCGACCACAGCTTGTATCCATATAAAATGTGTACTTTAGTTTCGTTTTAGAAAGGTTGGACAGCAGGGCTTGAATACGTATTAAATATAATATAGTATAATAATTATAAATAGCTTATAAAATATAAATCAAGAAAAAACACAGAAATTTCTTATAAAAAGTCAAGCAGCAGGCTAGAGCTGTTTCAGGGGAGAGCCACCCACAGTTCCCCTTCATCAGTATCCCTTTTTTTTTTTACTAACAATTAAGAACTATTTAAAATATATTTTTTAATTAAATTAATATTAGGCTGTTTCATCAGAGAGCCACCCACAATTTTCTTCATCAGTATCCATTATTTCTGTCAAATAAACAAACATAACAAAAATATTTAACTGCTTGAAAAAAACGTATTTAATATAAATAGAGTGCTTAAACATACAGCTGTTTCAGAGAGAGCCACCTACCACCTGCTTCATCAGTAACCGAAGTTTTAAAAAATATATAATTTTGAAAGAAATGCAAATAAAATAAAATAACTTAATTAGACCCAAAAAAATTATAAAAAATACTTATTTAATATTTAAATTAAATCTTCAAATATATATTTTTTCTAAGCCTAATTGATCCTCTTCATATAATTAAGCTTCATTTAATTAAGCTTATTTAATATTTAAATCTACAAATATATTTTTTTCTAAGCCTAATAATTACCCTTATTTATTGACAAACATTTAGATTGATCCTCTTCATATAATTAAGCCTGGACTTAAGCTAGAGACTTGCCTTAATAGTTTCGCATTTAAAATGCAGACCTCCATTGTTCCGGCTGCCTCGTCGCCATAAAATGGCTTCGCATATTAATATGAATCGATTTGGAAGTGGAAAGTGTTGCAACTTTAATAAGGCAATCAGGCTGCAATATGCATGAGCTCGGCGAAAAGGCGAACAATCAATCAGTTAATTGAATTGCCAGTTCCTGGGCATTGGGCACATTGTGGCAGCAATTTAGCCCAATTAACCAGTTGGGCTGTTTGCCTTAAAGGCATCCCTGGACAGGACCTCTGCTCTCCGTTTATTTTTCCTCCTGGCCGAGGGCGTGGCGAAATATGAATATAAATAAGGTTTGGCGGCTATCGCGCTCGCTCTCTGGCAGTTTGAGCCAACTTTATGGCCCTCCGTTGGCCACGTTAACCACTTGAGGCCCCCCCCCCAGATAAGAGTCGCTTCAAAGAACTTGCAGCTTCAAATCACGTCGCTTTATTAGTTCAACGCCGACTTTGGTCCCCAGTTCCCAGCCAGCTTCTCTTTCTTTTTTTCGCCCCGAATCCGGAATTCGGAATATGGAATCCGGAATCTCTAGCATCCAAAATCCGGCATCCAGTATCCAGAATCCGGAATCCGGGGGCGTTGACTCACCTATTGACGTTTATTGAATCAAAACCGTTTTCAGCCGAGTTCGATTCGCCGCCGCTTTGGTTTTAGTTCAGTTCGCTTCAGCTCCTCGGCTCCTGGGCTCCTCTCGTTTTCTGCTTTTCTGGTTTGCTTTGTTGCGGCGCCATAAAAAAACGTGTAGTCGTTGGGGGAGTAGAACGTACACTGGGAGAAATATTCTATTATTTTCACTCTAATTTTTATGATTTTTAAGAGAAAGTTTCTGGAAAGTACCAGCTTGCTTTATTATATAATAACCATACTGAGGCTCCTCTCTATATAATTTTAATTAGTGAATAAATAAATGTTAAAGCCCCTCCTTTAAAATAAATAATAACGTCGGATTGATTTTATTTCTAATGATTTCGTTTCTTCCCGACCTTTACACGGGCTGATCGTCCAAGTTTTTATTAATTAGAGGCTTCATTAGAACCTTGAAGGAGACAACTACGGTCACACTTGACTTAAAAGGTAAACACAGAAGGAAAAATGTGGAAATCTGCGTTTACGGATGAAATGACAGAGGTTTAAATAGAAAGTGTTCAAGGAACGATTTTATATGGTACTATACGAGTTCATTATGTAAGGCGAAGAACCTTAAGTTGAACTTTTGGCACCAATTGGCTTCTAAGACTTTTGTGAG
>JAEIIF010001036.1:0-14589 GCA_018874455.1 Drosophila trapezifrons
CCAACTCATGCGGATCGAGCAGGAGCTGGCAACGGCCGCTGCCTATGCAGGCCGCACAATCCTGAAGAAATAGGATCCACACTCCTCAGTCCCCGGTCTTTCGCAGCCGGGGACAAGTTTGTTGCGACGTGAAAGCCGCTCAAACTTCCCGAAATGTAATTATTCAGCCATTTCGCCTTTTTTAAGCCACATCTTGCAATACGGTATGGGACAGGCTTGAAACCCTTGGTTCGATTCTCCCGGAGGTCCCGATTCGTATGCAGCTAGGCCGGATAATTCGTCGCGCCGTAAACGCGGTCCTCCCTCCCTCCGTCTTTCTCGCTCTCACCGGGTATTTCTGCTGGCAGGCCACGCAAGGCGCGCATGGCCTGAAATCCTATCACGAGCAGCTTCACCTGCTTGATGAGGCTCACGAGTCCCAGGCCAACGCCGTCACGGAGCAGGCGGCGTGGCGTCGTCGTGTAGCGGGCCTGAGCGAAGGCGCATTGAATGCAGATATTCTGGATGAGCGCGCCCGTGCGATGCTCAATCTGGCCAACCCCAACGATATCGTCGTGCCTTACGACAAGCACGCGCAGCTGTTCTGATACCTTCGCCGATTATCAGGCCAGCGCGAGTGAACGGCCTTCAAGAAAACCATGTCGCAGATAGTGCTGCAATGTACCGACGTGATAGGCCCGTACATCTGGGTTGGCTTCCAGATAGGATTTTGCGTCCCACACACGAATGTCGACGCCGGGTCCTTCGATCATTACGCAGTCGGACGAACCACATGATGGCATGATGCGAATATCCTTGTCATACAGCGCAGCGTATTGCTGTTTCGTGACAAGAAGCGCCTCGACTGCATGGGCTCCTTCCGCCTGCGGAATGGTGAGATACTCGCGTAGCGCCGCCTTGTTGTCGGGATCGACCAATCCGGCAACCTTGTTTTTCAAGCGTCGCCGCCACTCTTCGTAGGAATGATGGTGGTCATGCAGGTAGGTGAAGAAGGATGGGACAATATCGTCGCTCAGACGCGAACGGGGTTCGTGCTGCCCGTCATCGCATCCCGCAATGGTTTTCGCGGGGACGAATCCCTTGTGAAAATGGCGCACGGGAGCATACCACCCTTCCCGCCCCGGAACATTGAAGAGGGAGGTTTCAATGCGGAATGCGCACTGCTTCCCCTTTAGGGCATCGAAGGCAGCATGAATGACGTCCTTGCCAAGAGACAATCCATTCTCCGTAAAAACCGCCAGGCGTTCATCGCAGTCGAGAGGAAGGGCAAAATCGTAATCGTACATTCCGTCCCATCCACGGATGATGTTCGTCAAATGCCCGCCTTTACGATGAAAATCACGCGGCCCAGCCAGATCTCGGCGCACACTTGTTCCCATCCGTTCCGCACTGTCGAGGAGAGAAATCGTACGTTTGTCGGTTGAACCGTTGTCCAGAATGGTCAGATTATCGAATCCAAACAGGTCCGAATAATGCGCCAGCCAGCGGGCGAGGGCATCTCCCTCGTCCTTCTGCATCATGACAACTTTTACAACCGCCATCAGATTATCCGTAAAATATACATTCAAAGGAATGAGAGATGTTTTTCATTCCTTGCTTAACATCTCGTGAGGATAGGCACGGGACGCGCCTGGTTATACGAAATGGAATTAATTTTCAGCATGCAGTCTCTGCATATGAAATCATTTCATAAAAAAACACCGCCTCGTGCAAGGCGGTGTTTTTCTATCAATCAAACTGACTGATCCAGCTTTAACTGACTGATCCAGCTTTATTTGATTTTCGCTTCACGGAAGACGACGTGCTTGCGAGCGACAGGGTCGTACTTCTTCAACTCGAGCTTGCCGGTCTGGGCGCGCGCGTTCTTCTTGGTGACGTAGAAATATCCGGTGTCTGCGGAGGAGACGAGCCGGATCTGGATGACGTTGGACTTTGCCATAAGATCCTCGGAATCGTGCCTGACCGCAGGTCCGGATTTGCACCCCTGATCGCGGCCGTGGTTCAAGTTCGGCGCAAATTGCGCATCCGAGGGCCTCAGGTCAAGCATTCATGCGCTCCAGACGCCCCGGAAGCCTCAAAAAGTTTGGAAAAAGCCCATGATCGAGGTCTCAGAAGCCCTTCATCGCATCCTTGCCGCCCTCCCGCTGCTCGGTACAGAGACCGTGTCGCTGACCGAGGCCTGCGGTCGCATTAGCGCCGCGCCGGTCACGGCGCGCCTGTTCAACCCACCGGCGGATGTCTCTTCCATGGATGGATACGCCGTCAGGGCGGCCGACACTGCGGAAGGCGCGAAGCTTCATGTCATCGGGGATATTCCCGCTGGTCATCCGAGCGACAGGACGGTCACACCCGGCGCCTGTCTGCGAATCTTCACGGGTAGCCTGGTCCCCGCAGGCGCGGACGCGATCCTGATTCAGGAAAACACCACCCGCGAAGGCGATCACATCACGGTGACGGAGCCAGTCACCAGCGGACGTTTCATCCGCCGCAAAGGACTGGATTTCTCGGAAGGCCAGACCATTGTTCCTGCGGGCAAGAGACTGTCGGCCCGCGACATCGGCGTCGCGGCGTCGGCCAACTGTCCCTGGGTTACGGTCCGCCGGCGTCCCCGGGTCGCCATTCTCAGCACAGGCGACGAGATCGTTCTGCCCGGTGACGCCGTACCGCCCGGCTCCATCGTCGGCTCAGCCGCCTTCATGCTCGCTGCCCTGCTGCGCAAGGCCGGAGCCGAGCCGATCATCCTACCCGTCGCCCGGGACACGGTCGATTCGCTGACAGACAGCACCCGGCATCTGGAGACGGTCGATCTGTTACTGACCATCGGTGGCGCCAGTGTCGGAGACTATGACCTCGTCAAGAAAGCCCTCGGCGAGACGGGACTGGTCACGGTTTTCTGGAAGATCGCCATGCGCCCCGGCAAGCCGCTGATGTTCGGCCAGATGAACGGAAGACCCGTCATCGGGCTGCCCGGCAATCCGGTCGCGGCCTTCGTGTGCAGCTTCGTGTTCGTGCTCCCAGCCCTCCGCGCCATGTCTGGTGAAATCACGAAAGATGACGGCACCGAGCCCGCCCGCCTGGCCGCTGATCTGCCCGCTAACGACCAGCGTTTCGATTATCTCCGCGCTACGCTGAGCCGGGACGAGAACGGCGTTCTCTGGGCTAAACCTTTCTCCCGGCAGGACTCCTCCATGATGGTCCCCCTGGCCGACTGCGACGCGCTGCTGATGCGGGAACGCTTCGCGCCGGAAGCGAAACAGGGAGACGCCTGCCGGATTGTGCGCCTCCACGGACTGGTGGACTGAAGGAGCAATTCAGGGGCTTTGCCCCTGCTCCCCACCAAAGAGTCACCTTTGGAAGCCATGTGTCGGGGCGCAGGGACTACGCCTGCGGCACGTTCTTCTCCAGCTCTTCCAGCCAGACCCGTGCGTTCCCGTCAGAGGGCGCACGCCAGTCGCCACGGGGAGACAGAGAGCCGCCCGCCACCACCTTGGGACCATTCGGCATGGCGGAACGCTTGAACTGACTGCTCGTAAAGAAGCGCCTCAGAAACACAGCGAGCCAGTGCCTGATGGTCGGCAGGTCATAAGCCACGCGCTCATCCTCGGGGAAACCGGGCGGCCACGCTCCGCTATCCACCTCGTTCCACGCATGCCACGCAAGGAACGCGATCTTGGACGGCCGGAAACCGTAGCGCAGGACGTGAAACAGCGAGAAATCATGCAGCGCATAGGGACCGATGGTGGCCTCCGTGCTCTGCACCGCCCCGTCCACGTCAGGCGGCACCAGTTCCGGTGAGATCTCAGTCGCAAGGATGGATTTCAGGATGTCCACTGTGTCCGGACTGAACTGGCCGGATGACATGAACCACCGGATCAGATGCTGGATCAGTGTTTTGGGCAGACCCGCATTGACGTTGTAATGCGCCATCTGGTCACCCACGCCATAGGTGCACCAGCCCAGCGCCAGCTCCGAAAGGTCGCCCGTTCCCAGCACGATGCCACCACGCTGGTTGGCCAGACGGAACAGGAAATCGGTCCGCAGCCCTGCCTGCACGTTCTCGAACGTGATGTCATAGACCGGCTCGCCGCGCCCGTAAGGATGATCGATCTGCTTGAGCATCAGTTCCGCTGCGGGACGGATGTCGATTTCATCAGCAGTCACACCCAACGCCAGCATCAGGGCATGGGCGTTGCGCTTCGTCGCATCGCTGGTGCCGAAACCGGGCATGGTGAAGGCGAGAACCGCATTCCTTTTCAGTCCCAGTTCATCCGCAGCGCGAACGGCGATCAGCAGGGCCTGCGTCGAATCGAGCCCACCCGAGACACCGATCACCATCTTCCGCGCCCCCATGGCCGCGAGGCGTGTCCGCAGGGCGGACACCTGAATGGTGCAGGCTTCGTAGCAGTCCTGCGCCAGTCGCGCCGGGTCCGCCGGAACGAACGGAAAGCGCGGCACATCACGGATCAGCCCCAGATCAGACGCCGGAGGGCCAAATCTCCTGACGATCCGCCGCCATACCCCGCCACCATTCTCAACCGACGCGTTCGTCGCGAAAGAGGTCATCCGCATCCGTTCCTGACGCAGCAGATCGAGGTCGATGTCAGCCAGCACATGCCGCGCGCCATTCGGGAAGCGGTCACTGGCTTTCAGCAGGTGGCCATTCTCGAAGATGGAGACCTGACCGTCCCATGCCACGTCGGTGGTGGATTCCCCTTCCCCCCCAGCGGCATAGAGATAGGCGGCATGGCAGCGATCGGACTGGGAGCGGCAGAGCATATCCCGCACCTCCGCCTTGCCGACCGTGATGTCGCTGGCCGAAAGATTGGCGATCACGCTTGCCCCGGCCAGCGCCGCACGGGTGCTGGGCGGCAGCGGCACCCACAGATCCTCGCAGATTTCCACACCGACGCAGAAACCGGGAATGTCCCGCGCCTCGAACAGAAGATCCGTGCCGAACGGCGCCTCTCCTCCCGTTATGTGAATCATGTCTCCCACAACGCCTGCGCCCGGTGTGAACTGTCGAGCTTCATAGAACTCGCGATAATTCGGAAGGTAGGACTTGGGCACGACACCCAGAATCTCGCCATGATGAATGGCGATGGCGCAGTTATAGAGCGCGCCATGATGCCGCAGCGGCGCACCGATCAGAATAAGGGGAAGAAACGTAGCGGTAGCGCGGGCGATCTCTCCCACCGCTTCCTCAACGGCGTCCAGCAGCACATCCTGCTGCCGGAGATCGTCAATGGCGTAACCGGAAAGACCCAGTTCGGGGAACACGGTCAGCACCGCTCCCTGTTCGGAGCAGGCCGACACACATTCAACGATGCGGGCGGCGTTCAGGCGTGGATCGGCAAGCCCCACCGGCAGGGTGCAGGCCGCAACACGGGCGAAGCCGTGCCGATAAAGGGAGTGGAAGTCCCGCATGGGTGCCCTCACGCAATCCGGAATGTATCAGAAGACCATTCTATAGTCGGAGCAACCGACACAGGCCAAACAGCTTCTTGTGTGAGCAGGCGCAGCCTCACCGGTTCCTTCTGATCCATGTGGCCTGATCCATGAAAGCCTGTCTTCAAAGTGTCCGGCCCACGAGACCGCCCCCGGGGGCTCCTGTTCAGAGAAAACGTTCCCATACTTGGCAGAGCGCCGCAGGAAAGCTATTCAGTCCCCCTTTGCAACCGCCCCTGATGTCATGGGATGGCGGCTGACCGTTTTGTTTTTTCTGTGCGGAGTTGAGGCATGAGCTGGCTGACCAAATATGTCCGCCCCAAGATTCGGGGACTGCTCAAGCGCGACGTTCCGGACAATCTCTGGACCAACTGCACGTCCTGCCACCAGATGGTTCTGGTGAAGGAGCTGCAGCGCACCCTGAATGTCTGCCCGCACTGCGGTTTTCACATGAAGGTTCCGGTTGCCGAGCGCCTCGAATGGACGTTCGACGCTGGCAGCTATACGCGCATCGAACTGCCCAAGGTCGCTGTCGATCCGCTCGGCTTCCGTGACCAGAAGCGTTACACAGACCGCCTGAAAGACGCCCGCGCCAAGACCGGCCTCGATGAGTCGCTGGCGGTCGCACATGGCAAGATCACTGGCTATCCGGCGGTCGTGGCGGTCATGGCGTACGAATTCATGGCGGGCACGATGGGTTCGGCTCTGGGTGAGGCGTTTGTCGCCGCCGCCCGTCTGGCCATTCTCCAGCGGTCCCCTCTGGTCATCTTCACCGCCTCCGGGGGAGCGCGCATGCAGGAAGGCCTGATCAGCCTGATGCAGATGCCGCGCACGACGGTCGCCGTGCAGATGCTCAAGGATGCGGGTCTGCCCTACATTGTCGTGCTGACCAACCCGACTACGGGCGGCGTCTCCGCGTCCTTCGCCATGCTGGGCGACGTGCAGATTGCCGAGCCGAAGGCTCTGATCGGCTTCGCCGGACCACGCGTGATCGAGGACACGGTCCGCGAGAAGCTGCCGGAAGGCTTCCAGCGTTCCGAGTATCTGCTTGAGCACGGCATGCTGGACATGGTCGTCGAGCGCAAGAATCTGCGTGAGACCCTTGGCCGCGTGATCGGTCTGCTGACCGCAGCCCCTCCGGGCGACGTGTTCACGGAAACCCTGCCTGATCCGGAAGAACCGGGCTCCGAAGACAATCCGCTTCCCGTCAACTAAGCGGAAACCGGCCTCTTTACGGGGTGAGGCGCATGTGGCTCACCCTGATCTGCTCTGACATGGCGGCCCTCGCCCCTCCCGGCGCATGCCCCGGAGTGAAACAGCATGACTGACACGTCTTCTTCGCCCCGCAAACCAGCTCTCGGAGCGGAATTCACGGGCCGGACCGGGACCGTTCTCGAACGGCTGAATCGCCTTTATCCGGCTCTGATCGACCTGTCTCTGGGGCGTCTTGAAGTCCTGCTGGCCAAGCTCGGTCATCCCGAACAGCATCTCCCTCCCGTCATCCATGTCGCCGGAACCAACGGCAAAGGCAGCACCTGCGCCAATCTCCGCGCCATCGGCGAAGCGGCGGGCTGGCGTGTGCATGTCATGAGCTCGCCACATCTGGTGGACGTGACGGAACGTTTCCGTGTCGCGGGCCGACTGGTCAGTGAAGAGGAGCTGGTCGCCACACTGGAAGAAATAGAACGCGTGAACGGCGGCGAGCCAATCACCGTGTTTGAAGTGCTGACAGCCGCCGGATTCCTGCTGTTCTCACGCCATCCTGCCGAACTGGCCATCATCGAGGTCGGGCTGGGTGGCCGCTTTGACGCGACAAATGTTCTGACACGCCCCGCCGCCTGCGCCATCACGGCCATCTCGATGGACCATGAGGCCTTCCTTGGCAGCACTCTTGCCGCCATCGCGAATGAAAAAGCCGGCATCATCAAGCCGGGCGTGCCAGTTGTCACCGGGCGTCAGCCTGAGGTGGTGCGGGACGTTCTGGAAGCGGAAGCTGCCGCCAAAGACGCGCCTCTTCGGCTCCGCGACCGTGACTGGGAACTCACCCGGAGCGCGGATGGGACATCCCTGCATTACAGGGACGCAGCCGGGGCTCTGACACTCCCTCTTCCTGCCCTGACTGGCGCCCATCAGGACGACAATGCCGGGCTCGCCGTCGCCGCCCTTCGCGCCAGCGGGCTTGTCGTGCCCGATTCGGCCTGGGCGGGAATCGCTCACACGCGCTGGCCCGCCCGGCTTCAGAAACTCGAAGGCACGCTCGCGGCCCAGCTCCCGGCCGGGTGGGAACTGTGGCTGGATGGTGGTCACAACCCCGGCGCGGGCGAAGCGCTGGTGCCTGTGCTGGAGCAATGGTCTGACCGCCCGCTGCATATTCTGGTTGGCATGAAGCAGACCAAGGATGCTTCAGGCTTTCTTGGGCCTCTTCTCGATCACGCAACCTCCGTCCACGCCGTTGCGGAACCGGACCAGCATCTGGCGCTGCCTGTAGAAGCCATCGTGGAAGCCTCCCATGGAAGAGCGCAGTCCGGCCCTGACATTGCCACAGCTCTGGCGAATCTGTCTGGCAGAGAGGGAAAGGCTGCTCGCGTCCTGATCTGTGGCAGTCTGTATCTGGCCGGAGTTGTATTGAAAAAAGACGGATGGAGCGCTGAATAGAAGGTGTTCGTAAGGAGTAGTTAACCGTCTCGCCTTAGGAGAAACAGCAGGTACTGTTTCTCATCCGAGCGAGGCGCCTTTGCGCAAGATTCTCCTGTGTCTGGGCCTTTCCATGGCGGCTCTGTCTTCAACCCGGCAGGCTCATGCCCAGTTCGCTCCCGAGCACAGCGCGTCCTATCTGGATTCCCGACGGGATTCCGAACTGCGCCACCAGACGCTCTCCCGGATGCTGATGACCATGAACATGGACCCCGGTGACGAGGGTGTGGTCGATACGTCGCCTCTGACGCAGTACCGCATGCCGACACATCGTTTTGAGCCGGAAGAAGGTCTGCAACATCCTCCCCGTCAGCGCTCCGCGCCCGGCGAACAGCAATCCTATCATTCCGGCAACTTTTTCGGGGTGGCTTCACATATTCCGGCTGTCGTGCAGGTCAATCGGGAAATCGGGCTTTCCGTGACAGGCGCATGGAGCAACTACAAGGAGAAGCTCCCCTGGCAGGGCGCCAGCACCGGATATGACCGGGAGACCGGCTGGGTTCCGGGTTTTCAGCTTGATGTGGCCGACATGTTCGATACGTACGAGATCGACCATGTTTTCGTCGCTGCCCACTTCGCGCTTGGTGACGGCGATGTGTCCTACAAGGGATCAGCCTATAATCGTTTCGGCGATGTCTGGCCGCTCAACAGCACCTCACACCGTATGACCACCGACAGCCGGATTGAAATCGGCAAGGGCCTGATGGTCAATGATCGCTTCATGATAACCCCCACGATCGTCGGTGGTTACTGGTCATGGAACCGGGACATCCAGTCATCCGGCGGTGTCCCGAAAAGCTCGGAAGCCTATGGTGGTTTTCTCGCCGGTATCCAGGTACGTCTCGATTACGCCATTACCGATGCCCTCGTCCTCAGGGGGCGGCTCGCATGGACGGAGCTGCTGGGCTCACGCATGGACGCAGCAAACGCAAGGGGTACCTTCCATCTTCGCCCCCGTCCGGAATGGACGGCGGCTCTCGATTTCGACTATCGCATTGCCCGGTCGCTTCACGTGATCGGAGGCGTGCAATACACGTATTACTCTTTTGGCCGCAGTCAGCTCATCGATCAGCATAATGGTTTCTATGCGTTCGAACCCAGCAGCTGGACCAGTGGCGTGACTCTTCATTCCGGAGTCGCTTACGGATTCTGATATTGTTATCGGCTGAAATAATTTTGTGTTTTGCAGAGCGGGACAGACAAGCCACCGCCCTGCATCTCTTTTGATTTGGGCTGTCCGGCTTACAGGACTTCAAGACAATTCTCTCAGGATAAAAACCTGTATTCTTCCATATTTTCTTACATGGGAATGATGCACCCGCCTCCGGGGACGGTTAAGCAGCGATAAAGGCATGCGTGATCGAGGGATATTGCTTCATGAATCTGGAACATTCTGACCGGGTGATCATGCCCTGTGCACTTGAGACGACATGTTACCCCGGTCGCGCTCAAACGTAAGCATCCTGATCAATTCAGTCTGTAGTTTCATACAAACAAACCAAAAAGCATCAGAGAGTCATTCTCCGGCTCCTCAAAATCCTTTTCTCAGAAATATATTTTTAAAAAACCTTTCTGCAAGCGCATGAATTACAATCAAGACGACAATAAAGAGCACTGATATATGAGCGATACCTCCACGGTCATTCCCCTGATCACGCCCGCCTATACGTTAACAGGACCAGCATCCCTGTCCGTGGGTTCAAAAGCCATATTCAGCGTGACGCCGACAGCAGGCACGACATTGTCGGCGCCCCTGGTAGTCACCCCGACATGCACACTGTCCGGCACCTTTACTCCCGCAACCGTTACCCTGCCTGTCGGTTCCACCAGCACTGTGACGTTCACGTTCACACCGACAGAGGCAGGCTCGGGAACCCTGAGCACGACAAACTCCGCCGGCCTGACTGATCCCATCGCTCTTTCCGTCTTCTCGATCGCTCTCTCCAATACCTTCACAACCTACACGCTGACAGGCGCTTCCAGCCTGACCGCTGGCGTTGCGTCCACCTACACCATCACACCCGGCGCCGGATCCGCCTCGACACAGGCCATTACAATCACACCGCTCTGCACACTGGCTGGCACTTTTTCACCAGCAGTCATCTCTCTGCCGGCAGGCTCCACCAGCGCGGTCACATTTACCTTCACCCCGACGGCAAGCGGTGTGGGGACGCTCAGCACGAACAGCAATGGTGCTCTGACTGATCCGGGCGACCTGTTTATAACAGTTGCTTCCACACAGGCTCCTTTTACCCAATACTCTCTGGCAGGACCACAAGCCCTGACCGTAGGTTCAGCCGCCACCTACACAATCACTCCGGGAAGCGGCACAGCCAATACAAAAGCAGTTACAGTCGTCCCCAGTTGCACACTGGCAGGAACATTCTCGCCGCAGACCAGCACTATCCCCGCAGGATCGACAGCGCCTTTAACTTTTACATTCACTCCTTCCGTTGCAGGAACCGGCAATTTTACCGTTACCAACTCAGCAGCGCTGAGTAACCCGGCCGCGTTCACCGTCACCGCCATGGCGTTCAGCGCCGCCTATACGCTCACAGTCGACTCTTCAGCGTTTCTCTTCTCTCCCGGAAACTGGACCGGCGATGAAGGACGTGACGGCGCCCTCTGGCGCAGCACCTGGAATCCGGGAGCATGGTTTCAGGTTTCATGGCTGGCCTCGGCAACGCCTACAGCCACCATACATCTTGGACCCGCAAATACCGGCGCATATATCACGTATTTTCTTAATGGCGTCGCCACCAGGAATATTGCCGCAAAAACCGACCTCACGCTTTCCAATATTCTGCCGGGACAGGTCAACAGGCTGGAAGCCTTTCTGACACGAACACCAAATGCAGACCGTTGGAATAAGGGCAGCAACTGCCTCACCATCAGTGGCATGACAATAGATCCCGCCTCCTCGAGCGCATATATTGTCGCAACGCGACCATGGGGCAAGCTGGTGGGAGATGATACGACGGAGGGCACATCGGCTGATGCCGGTAGCGATAATGTGCTTTCATCCTATGCATATTTCCTGTTACGCGGCATGGAAGCTGCAGGCTACCGGACCTGCATATCGGCCTGCGCCGGCTCAGGCTACATCACTGCTGGCGACAGCACGAAAGACGTTCCGGCGTTTTACTCGGTTACGGGATCAAGCAATGGCCTCGGAGGTGGATATAGCGACACAAAAAGTCGTTGGAATCTCGTTGATTCCGGCATTTCCGCCCTTGATAGCGACGGTCTTCTCAGCTCCTACGGTGATATTGGAACATCTCCGTCATGGATTGCCTTCAATCTCCTGTCCCGTGATGCTCTGGCTTACGCCAACCAGTCTGATGCGCAGGCCGCAATGACACAGTGTCTCATCGCTCACCGAACTGCAGCGCCTGACGCATGGCTGTTCGCCATCATGCCGTTTGGCTTCCGCTATGCCTCGACTTACAGCGCGACATGGCCACAACTTTTCACAAACGCCGTCACCAACTACAGGCTTTCAAACCCGGACGACGACAGGCTGGTCGTTGTGGATCCAGGAACCGACCTTGCCGTTCTTCTGGAATCCAACCGGAACTGGTACACGACGACTGATGGCAGCCAACTCCTTGAAACCGGACAGGCTATTTTTGCCTCTGTTGTCTCAAGCGCCATTCTCGGCAGCATGACAACACACAATGAAAGAACATACACTTACTATTGAGTAACGGAATTTTCTCTGATTTTCAGAAACAGACAACAGACAACAGACAATGTCGTTCTGTTTCCATACAAACCGACCATCATAAAAAAGGTGTTCCACTCACATGGAACACCTTTTTCTTTACTTCAGAAAACTGAACGCTGATTTCATCCTGCGAGAACCTTCTCAAGAAGATCCAGCCCCTCGTTCAGCAGTTCGTCACTGATGGTCAGAGGCGGCAGGAGACGAACCGTCTCACCCAGAACGCCACAGGACAGCACGATCAGACCAGCTTCTGTCGCACGCGCACAGATCTGGCCCGCTCCACCGGCTTTCACCTCGTCAGAACCGTGTGCGTCAAGCACATCGAAACCAACCATCGCGCCAAGACCATGAGCCTTGCCGACAGGGATCAGGTCACTCCGCTCAGCCCAGCCCGCAATACGCTTGCTGATCGTCGCGCCGATATGCTCTGCACGGGCACAGAGTTTTTCCTTTTCGATGACATCCAGAACCGCGAGACCTGCGGCACAGGCGAGTGGAGAACCACCATACGTGCCACCAAGACCGCCCGGACGGACAGCATCCATGATTTCTGCGCGACCGACGACGCCGGACAGCGGGAATCCGCCACCAAGAGCCTTGGCGACCGAGATCAGGTCAGGCTTGACGCCCGAATGCTGGATGCCGAACAGCTTGCCTGTGCGGGCAAAACCGGTCTGGACCTCATCTGCAATCAGCAGAATGCCGTGCTTCGTGCAACGCTCGCGCAGGCCTTCCAGCAGTTCCTTCGGACTCACCCGGAAGCCGCCTTCACCCTGCACCGGCTCGATGATGATCGCAGCCACGCGGGACGGATCAATGTCCGCGGCAAACATCAGATCCAGCGCGTTAAGGCTGTCCGCAACCGACACGCCACGCGCCGGGAACGGCGCATGGAAGACGTCACCCGGCATGGTGCCGAACTGTGTCTTGTAAGGGTTCACCTTGCCGGTCATGGCAGACGCAAGCAGTGTGCGGCCATGGAAACCACCGGTAAACGCAATAACACCTGACCGGCCTGTCGCAGCACGAGCGATCTTCACGGCATTCTCGGTCGCTTCTGCGCCAGTCGTGAAGAAAATGCTTTTCGCCGGACCATCGAATGGTGCGGCAGCGTTCAGACGTTCTGCAAGGGCAATGTAGTTTTCATACGGAGCAACCTGGAAGCCCGTATGGCTGAAATGCTCGAGCTGTTCCTGCACAGCCTGAATGACAGCCGGATGACGATGACCAACATTGACCACAGCGATGCCTGCTGCAAAGTCAACGTAGCGACGTCCTTCGACATCCCACAGTTCAGCCCCCTGAGCGCGATCCGCGTAAATAGCGGTGGCCGATCCCACACCAACAGGAACGGCGGCTGCACGACGAGCCGACAGATCCTTATTGCTCTTGCCTGTACTCACGTTTCTTTCCCTATCCAAAAACTGCCCGGCTGGCTCGGCCAGACATCAAAATCCAAAGCATCCGGACAAGCGCTGTGACACAACCGGAGCGCACTGCACACGCCGCACTCCACATAATCCCACTTCCAATACTCTTCTACCCGTCAAAGAAGAAAAGTATTTCACTGCATACCTCCCATTTACCAGCCTGCAACACGATCCGTCCGCTGCAACGCCATGTCCATGAAATACTGCGCCGGAGCGGCCAGTGGCAGGCCACGTCGCCACATCACCAGCAGATCCGCAGTCGGAAGTTCCTCCTGCACCGGCCGGGATTCTATCTTTTCACCTTCAAGCGACCACGGCCGATAGATCAGTTGCGGCAACAGGGCGATACCGTGCCCGGCAGCCACCAGACTTCGTATGGCTTCAATGGACGTCGACCGGAAATAGGACACGGGCTGAAAAGCAAACTTCTCACAGACCGCCGTCATTCTGCTTTCAAGAATATCGGCAGCAAGCGTTATGAAAGGCTCCTGATCCAGCTGCTTCAGGCTCACCTGCTTTTCCTGCGCAAGAGGATGTCCATGAGACAACCAGACATGATGAGGAGAAACCCCCATCACATGTGCACCACAGGCGCTGGGAACCGAACTGCCGAGACGCAGCATCACGGCAAGATCAAGTTCCCCGCTTACCAGCATGTGATCGAGATAATCGGACTGCTCCTCTATCAGTATCACATCCACCTTTGGAAAAGCGCGCCGGAATCGTGTCAGAAGATCGGGCAGAACATACCCCGCCACAACCTGCGTCACGCCGAGAGTAAGCGTGCCGACAAGCGCCTCTTCATCCTCGTCCTTCATGCTCTGCGCATCGGCGACGCCATCAAGAATACGCTGCACACGTTGGAAAAACTGCTGTCCACGACGGGTCAGAACAACACCGCGCGCATGACGGTCAAGAAGCCGGAACCCCATCTCGGCTTCAAGATCACGCAGGGCTTCCGTCACCGTTGACTGGGAAACCAACAGAACCATTGCCGCACCGGAGATCGAACCGACCTCCGCAACAGACGCAAAATATCGAAGCTGGCGTAATGTCAGCGCCATAACGGACAGTTTTCCTCACGGATGCAGAGCGAGGCCGACGAGGACTCACACCACTGCTCCCGATGTTTTCCGGAGAGTCTCACTTGTCACCCGACGCATTCAGCAGAACATCGCGAGTTTCATAACAGGCCCCTGTCAACTCCGGCGCCAGCATACATTCCCTCATACAACCTAGGCTCAGGACTCATAACCAGAACATGACGGTTGCAGCGAGGCAGATGGCGGAAAA
>JAEIIF010001130.1:0-13935 GCA_018874455.1 Drosophila trapezifrons
ACCATCGATAGCCGAAAACATCGATAGTGTCTACCATCGATGTTTTAACAACCCTACTTGACATAGGATTTTACGTAAGTGCGAGGAAGACGGACTATACGCACTTTCAATGAGAGATTAATACTCTTATTAAGTTGCTCGCACTTACGTAAAATCCTATCGTTGCTGTCAGCCTCTAATGAAAACTCTAAATAATGAAAACTTGTCCCCTGTGTCATAAGGCCATAATTAATCTTGTCATCATATTTTTAAAGACAAAGTCGTTCTTTATCAATTTAATAATATTACAGAATTAATATAAATATTTATTTATACCCTTTTTAAGATATTCATGTGTTATTTTTCCTGTGTATTTTCCCCTGGTTTTTGTCTCACTTCCGAAAAGAAGTAGAATAAGAGTTTATTGTCCGTTCAACTTGGCCCCTCTGACTGAAGACCCGGCTTACTTCACGCCTTTGTGCACAATTATGCATGCAAGTGGCCAAGTCAGGTCCAAAAATAGTTGCCTTTGTGGCAGAAGAACCTCGCCAGACAGCAGACCAACCAATATGAAACCAGAACGGGCAAAATACCTCAGATTCTCCAGTGGAGCAAAGAATTCGCTCTTGTCACAGATTTCTAAAAATACTCGAGCACGTGCCAGGTGAGATTTAATTCCTATTTTATTATTTCTACGTTTTGACAGTGATTAGAATTGATGGTCGCAGTCTTTTCTTGCTTTGCACTTTTGGAAAGATCTTCTCTTTCTAAGCTCACGATTAAGTAATGTAAAATATAATTAATTTAGGTTATTAGTTTAAGCAAAACAGTTAAAGTACCCAACGTTTTTTTGCATGGCTAATTTTTAGAGAGTGTGCGGAAAATGTAATTTATTTTTCGAATCGGATCTCGGCGACCTTTCAAGGTTTTGAAGGCACTTTTGGGCCTGCTCGAGGTCAAAACGTTAGCAAACCTTAAGTGTGATTTATATCTTGCCATTACAAATATATACATTGTTTTACTTTTGGTGCTTAAAAGTCATAAAAATTGTGACTATATTATTTTTAAAAATATTTTAATTAAGCATTATTATCCACAAATTAATTATCCAGATAAGAGGCCATAAACATGTTATCTTCAAAAAAAGAAAGCTTTAAGAAATGGTAATCTAATATAATAAAAAAAATTATATTTCATGCTATAAAAATTATTATTAATTAATTTAATAACGAGATTTATACTTTTTTACGTGGTTTTTACATACCGAAGCCAAATCTATTTACTTATTCAAAGGGGGATTGTAAGAAAAACGCATTATTAGCTTCCGATCGAGGATATATATCCCTAATTTAGCTAAATACGCCCAGAAATGAGTCAAATTTGAAAAATTCAAAAAATTAAAGTAACATTAACAGCAGGGACAATGTGTGGATGTTATGTTAACTATAACATCTCATGTTCGACATATACATTCGACACATGTGTAAATAACATATACATTTTACCTAGGCTTGTGATTGTGCTGAAGTTAGCCTGGTTTCACACCCGCTACCTAGAGAAGAAGGCCCATTTGACTCAGACAAAAGGTAAGAGGTGCGAGACTCTATGTAAAAACGTGTAGAGACGCATACCTTACGTGTAACTATACATGTATATTCCATGTTAGTCAGTGTACAACTAAGTAGAACCTGTGTAATGACACGTGTAAAAAGGCGTAGAGCCCATATAACGACGGAAATGCATGTCAAAATGTTCACTAAACCTAAAAACAGTGTTCATTATTTTTTAGTGTTTAATAATTAGCATTATAATCTTTAAACTAAAATCAACACAACGTAGATTAATTGAAAAATTATACCCTCTTAATTATTCCTAACGAAATGTGCAAGAAAATCACTCTTTTTCCCAGCCTGAGGGCTCAGCATCCGCTGAATTATTAAGAATAACAAATAGTCGGTATCAACTAGTAAATCAGAGAACCCCGGAGTCATAATTCCCATGCATGCATAAACTATAAACTATAAGTTATGTTCCGCTGGAACTTGGATTTGGATTTGGGGAATCGAAAGACTGCGGCGGCGAACTCACCTCCGCGGCTTCGGCCGCAGTATCTCGTGGTTGGCATCGGTTATGCAAAGCGGACTGAGGGCTCCGGCCAGATGTGCCACGCCCACGCGCTCCGTATCCCAGTTGTGGCGAGTGGGCATTATTCTGTCTGCGTATCGGTCCGAGTGTGTGGATCCTGCTTCTGCAACTTCTGAGTGAGGGTCCAGAGTTCACAGTTTCAGCTGCTGCATTTTTAAGCTCTAAATATTGATAGAAAAAATAAAAAAAGAGAGATTAAGCATTGTATATTTTATTTAAAATAAAGATCTATCTATCTACAAGAAAATTCTATTCAGTATTATTATATTTGCCTTCCTGTTATTATTTAAACTAATGCATTTCATTGAAAATTGCAAGTGCAAGTCCATCAATCTTAAGAAAAATCAACGAATTGATTTCCATTTCTTTATACTTCTCCCTCTGACTATGCCAGCCACGTCCAAGTCGGACTCCATAGGAAGAGGAGCACTCCCAGTGGACAGAGACGTCGTCTAGCCGGCCTGCGATTGGAGCCGCTCCAGTGCAATTAGTCGCTGCCGACGCCGTGGCCACTTCCTCTGCTCGTAATAATTAACGCTCCCTCCTCGTCGCAGAGAAAGCTCCAAGAGGGGAAAAACAGCAGTAGAGGATGAGCAGAAGAGGAAGCAGAGGAGCCAGTGGAGGAGGGAGCAGTACCCGCGATGAGGAGACTCGCACCATTGCGTGTTCTGCGTCATTGGCATGGCCAGTTGATCGTCTGTTGATCGTCTTGCTATTTGCTCTTGGCCAGTTTGCTCTATAAATGGCCACCGGTCTCGGTCTCGGTCTCCATCTCGATCTCTATCACAGTCTGGACCTGGATCGAAGTCTGCATCTGAATCTGGATCCAAGTCGCAGTCGGAGTCGCAGTCGATGTCTCGGCTGACGGAACGTCGTCGTCTGGCCGCAGGTGTCGATCAAGAACTTTGGAGCCACATTGGCATGCAATCAATGCCGTTCGATTTCATTTCGCTGGAAATCGTTTTTGCCGGCATAATGTCAGACTTTACTCGTAAAAAAGGAGGAAAACATTCTCTCGCCATATAGCAGATGGTTCCCTTATTCCCGTTCTCGTTCCCGGTAAAAAATAGGAGAAAAGGCAGAGAGTTTCCTCCGCTGCTCAGCTTTTCTATTGAATACCGAAAGCGATCTTATCGGAAGTGTCCAAGGGGAAACGGTGCCCAGAATGATGATGGCGAGGATGCCTTATAATAATACAGGAGGTATTCCAGCAGGTTCCCAGTAATTTAGAGCCATGATTCATATATGGTCGCTGCCACAAACTAGATATCTTTATTCACCAACTTGGGCAGTATATATTCTTCTCAGACTTTGAGTGGGAAAAGTGTTAGAAGGAAATCATCGCTGGCCATGGCATGGCCACTGGGTGCAAACAAGTTATATTGGCACTGAAAGAGCGAGCACTCGCACTCGCGTGATTCATGCCCAGGCATCCCACATATTATATAAACCTCCCCCGTATATATCTCGCTGATCGTGATAAATGGGCTCGGACGCTAGCTTAGGCACTCCAAGCGATCGATTTGACCTTGTTACCCGTGTGTTGGCCACACAATTCAAACAGTTTTTGCAGTGTTTATCCACCGATCTCTTTCGGGCTCCGCGGGATGTCCGAATATTCATCAAGCCTCATCCATGGTAATTTGCTATGTGCGACCCCTTATCAGAGTCCCGTCGAATGGGGTCATCTCGTTGCTTCTCACCTGGTGAGCCAGGTTTCCGATTTCTTTTTCACCGTTTTCGGTTTTGTTAACTCTATTTTATGTCTTCGTCTCCGGCGTCGCATTAATTATCCCAGCTCCAGCCCAGCTTCGGGAGGAACATCGATTGATACCCATATAAATGGCAGCTAAACTGCCGCATTTTAAATGGCATTAGTCGGACTCCATTCTTCTGTCCTCCATGGGCTCCTCTGGCAGATTTATGGCTCCTCCGCTTCTGTCTCCGGCGAGAAAGCGATCTGTGATCTCGAGAACTCGCCTCTCAGCAAATTGATATCACATAACCGAGTTTATGGCTCTCCGGCGAACTGTCAAGGCATCTATCTCTTACTCATTCGATTGGAACTAAAATTTCCTATATCACAGGGGGGGAGGAGGTTTTATGCGATTTCCAGGAAACAGAAAAGCGAACTTTAGTGCTTTCTATTAGAGGTTTCTGGTTTCTCCAGGGAGTCCTTGAACCTGTAATAAGCCTGATTAGGCTTATTAATAAAGATAACTCTGTAGCTGAAACCGGAAACACCACGTCTCAGTGTGACCAACTATTCTGTACATAGTTTGGAACAGTTTAGTATTATGCACTGATCTCACTTAACCTTTAACCAGTGTTGTCACTATTATTACAGAACCATTTATAGCTAAGTTCAGGCTATGCCAGATTTAATTCCATATTTAAATATATATTTCTTATATGAAAAAATATACAAATAATAAGAGGTAGCTTAAAATTCGCAAATTATTATTAATAGCTATAATGCATTTTCAACTTAGGCTCATTATAATATTTATTATTAATACATTCCTCTCTCCTCCGACTAATAAAAGGAATATATGTATTTATACCTCTCCCCAAGAGAACACAAATAACCTTCTAACTAGTTTTTTTGGTCCAGCGAAATTGGAGCCCGAATTCCGGCCGAAATCTCTTGAGGAACATTCTTTGTTATAGCAAATTATAACGAATTTATTCGCTGTCGGCTTGTTTTGTGGCGGCTTTTGAGTTATTTTCCCTCTTTCTTCGCCAGCTACCGCATTCCGAAGTGAAAGGCCGCTCCACACACAAGAGGAGACACACACAAAGTAAAATTTCATAATTAATATGCCGCACATACGACTAACTGTTTGAAGTTTGGCCCCGGGGCCCATTAATATGCAACAGCGAGGGGACACGTTGCACCACGGACTCTTAAATCCCAAATCCCGGTGTGAAGTATAGAATCATATCCACCGATTCCTCATGTAATTCCCTTTCCCAGTCCGGGTCAGGTGGCGTTGGTGGATGGTGCGGAGCTGACACTAATAGATGCGGCCTTCTACGCCCTTAACTGGCGATTTGCATAATAAAATCATGGGTTCGGGTTCGGGCTGCGGTATCCTATACCCTCTGTCGTGCCCATCGCTTCGGTTCGCTCCATTCATTAATCATACAAAAGATCTACGCTGAAAATTTCCAATAATTTCTTTGCCGCGGGCCCCCAAGTTATACGCATTCGTATTTGTCTTTGGACCGCGACTCGACGCGGTTTGGTTTGCTTCGGTTTCCACTTATTACAAAGATTAATTGCACAGCTTATGCTAATCCATTGTCATTAGCCATTTATAGATAGTTGCGGTGGCAACTCGGCCGGGCGGGCCGACAGCTTGGAAATAAAATAAATAAAAGCCACGAAACCAGAATGCCTTAGGAAAACAAATGTGTGGCTGCGTTTGTTATCTAAACAATTTCATCGATGAATTTATCACCAATTTGGACGGCATTCTTCGCTGGCCTATGTGGCAAAAGCTCGTAAAAGGTATCTGATTTCTGTGGCACTCTCTCCCGCGCCGGATCACCGGATTTCTGGATTTTTCTCTCCTCCGATTTTTGGGGCATCATCTTTAGGCAGTCTCTTTTTTGGCCGCAGGCACAAGCGCGTGTTAAAATGGGCCCAAAACAAACAAATGCTCAATGATAACCACCGATCCGATCCCCGATCCCCAAATGGGGGCTTCGATTCCATTCCATTCTCTGCCTCCCCCCCACCCCCGAGTGAGCCAGCAAAAATTGAAACGTTTTGTAACCGATACTTGGCCAGGCACACGGAATTTCTTTCAGTTTCCATCCATCGAGTTGAAGGCAAACACTGAACAAATTTCAAGTGGCCCCATGGCCTTTGGCTTCGCTCTTCTCGAGAATGTGTGAGCTGGGAGTCGGGCATTTTGTCTGGGAATTGCTATTTTATCTACTGGAAAAAGCGATTGAGGATCTTACCAGATTATTTAGAAGCCGTATCGATTTCTAATAATCAAGGGTTTCAGCTGCAGGGCTCAAGACATTTGTTTGGAGAATTTATTAAATGCTAATGTAACCAAATGCCTCTGTTGAAAGGCTGAAGGTTGTGGGAAATGAGCCATAAGAACTTCTATTGATGAAGTCTTTATAATCTTTGTAATTTCTATAATAATGTCGCCATATTGTAGTACAAAGAATCAATATTCTTAAGCTTGAACTTAAGCTTGGACATTTTTAAACAATTTACTTAGCTATGTGTTATGTTACGCTTATTTTATTTCTGAATTCTTTTAAAATGTATGTACTTTCATCGGTACTTCACTTTCTTAGAGCTCCACATAATTATAAAACAGCCAAACACTTTCTACACTATTTTTATTTACAATTTAATTAATTAAAACTCCAAATAAATCTATAAAAATAAATTAATCAAACCTCTGATAATTATAAAAAGTATTCCTGCTGCCCAACCTATCAGCATTAAAATATATCAATTAATTAAGCAGCCCTAACTAGAGTAGACCCCTCAGGAGTCGATCAGAAATTACATGAATCAGTCCAGATGCATCCATCATCGTCCAGAGCCCAGGCTGGATGGAGAACCTGTTGATTTTAATTTGATTTTCGAATTTCTTTTGCCAATAAGTACCCAAGGCCAATCCGGAGGTCTTGTTGTGGCATCTGAAGAACTGTGGAGTGCCGTAATTATCTCCATCTCGTCTTGGGCTGCGTTCTGAAACCGATTGCATGCGGAGGAAACATTGATTCATGTCAAAAGCAAGACACGAACGGCATTTTTTTAGGCTACCAGCCCCGGCTTATTTGCCTTAATAAATTCAAAATTAAATTTTCTCTTAATTGCGAACGAGAGACGAGGTCGAAATTGGGAACCCAGAACGCGATCGGAGTTGGAGACGGAGTTGGAGACGGAGCTGGAGCCGGAGAGAAAGTGTTTTCGGTGCGGCTGCTGCAGTGTCTGTCCCGGAATTGGGTCACCTGGTTGTTATTGGGCATTGGGCTTTCGGACTCTCGGGCCTCCACTTCTCGTGGCCAAAAAAGAGCTGGTTAGCAGCTAGCCTTCTCTCTCGCCCATTGACATTTAAATTATTTGTTTCGCCGCGAAAAAATGCCACCGAACCAGCCATTTAAGCCATGTTTTCCGTGCTGTCGTTGTCGTTGTTGGTGTCACGTGATGTCAGCGAGGGGCAAAATACCAATAAGCAAAGGAAAATAATAAAAAGCACTTTTTCATCTCAACTGACAGTGAAATAAAATACTGGCCGCAGTTCGGGACTTATGCAATCGGAGAGCCAGCCGCCAGCAGCGAGCTTAATGGACAATTGGCTTAATGCGAGACAAAAGGGCCACGCCCTGACCCCGCTCGGTATCCCCCCAGCCGATCCCTTCACCAGGTGACACAGTGACAGCTCCAAGTGGGCCAACTCACACTCACTCCGAAGGTAATTAAAACAAAGCCCAGTCTTTGAGCAAAGGTTGCTCTCCCTATCTCTATAGAGATATATCTCCCACAGACGCCTCTATATCTATTTCCTCTGCCTCTATTTTGTCTCTCCAAGCCAAAGCCCTTTCCTTTGATGGCGGCCCTATAAAATGGCCCCATAATGTATCAATAATGTCAGGCCACAGAATGTGGTCCCTCGGCTGCGTTTGACTCGCTTGTCAGGTGTGTCGGCACGAGCGGCTTTTGAGGCCCCTGGAAACCCCCGGATTACCTGGCCACCGCCCTCTCCGTTGCCCACAAATTCCACAAGACCGCAGTTCTCACAGCCAGCTGGTGGGCCGGCTCGTAGGCCTCTAAGCCTTTTGTTCGACTTGATTCGCTGATTTAAACAATAAAATATTTATACTCTACCCAGGAGGTGGTTATGGTTAAATTTTGGAGAGAAAATGAAACATTTTTACCTAAGATTTGTACATAAAATTAGTGAATAAACTAGTTTAACATTCTATTATTTTAAAATCTAGCTTGTGGGTTCGGAGTTTAATGGTAAGCTTTGTAGGATTGACGCCCACAATTTAGAAAGTGTTGTTTTAAAGGCCTCTTTTATTTTAAAAGCCTCTTCTTATATTTATCTATTACTTGGAATTTAATTTCGATGACACTGTCACATAATAAAACCTTTAAATAAATATAAGTTATTAAAAGACTGTCTAGGTTCAAGGTATAATTTATTTCCTGACAAAATCAAGCAGAATTACTATGTTTTTTAATATAATTACACTTTTAAATATTCTGTTAAATAAAGTTCCAGAGCTCTGCGTGGGTTTTTCACTTTGTCCATCATTTTTGTTCCATAAAAACAGATATTTGCTTTAGTTATTCGTGTAAAAAGGTATGACAAAGCGAGAAAATGAATATAAACATTAATTAAAGGTAATTGCGAGGCTGAAGAGTATTTCCCCTCTTCTAAGGGCCCAAGAAATTACCTATAATTACGGAAAATGATAGGATCTCAAGTATATTGGCACTTCTTTATGATGGCTAAGCACACACACACATTTTTTCCAACATATTTTACAGTGCTTAGCATAAAGTTAATTCCCCTTCGCTGCCCGCCTCTTTCTCTTTGTTTCTTGGGGGACAGAGACTCATTCAGATCGTAAACAAAACCGCAAAGGTGTCAAACGCCAAAGCTAAAGTCAATAAAAATAGTTTACCCATGGGTGAATATACACAAGACCATTCGAACTTGTCCCAACCGATACACATACACCTCTGTGCCTCTTGGGGCTTGTGGGCCCGACTGTTTACGAGCTTGTTTGTTGTCCACTTTAAACCAGAACACGGAAAAACTAGCAAAATGTATCTGTAAGATACACAGCACACATTTCCAGCTTATTGCCAAATGTTTTGTCACAGAATCAGAATCGAAATGGGGTTGCGACACAGAAATACAAGCCAAAAAATGATCTTCCCATGCGGGTCTTTAGCATAACTTCCACTCGACCCGCCGCCGCTGTAAGTCGGTCGCATTTGCATATAGATTTAATCTCCATGCCGATATGTAGGTATACGCGATACGCGGCTCTTTAATAGCGAATTTATTCCATATTTTTATGAACAGTTTAGCGCAAGAATGAACCCATTAATGTTCCGTTTCTAAGGTGTGGTAAGCTACTTGGTTAAGGTTCCCCTCAGAAGCCTAAGTTGAGGTAATAAATATTAAATATGTTTATGAGAGGCTTGCGGATCTTGGGCAGGGAATCCCAGCTTACGAAATATTTCCTGAAGCATTTTTATAAAAATGTATAGCATTTATAATAAGCTGAACTTAGCTAACTGAAGAGTATCTTTAGTATTTAAGTTTTAATGGACGTTTACAGCAACTATAAAATAATAACAAGCATTTTTAAGTGAACCATTAATTTGTACAGGACTTTAAAGTAAGATCTCTATCCTATTTATTCTCTAAATAATCCGAGATACCTTCAACTCACCTTTTAGATACTCCAATTGCTCTAGATTCCCTTTTCCTTCTGCTGCAGCGGATAATCCCAAGCCAAATAGTTCTTAAGCAGCCACACAAATTATGATAATCCAAACGGGGGCTGAGCTCGGCTTAACTTGGGTGAACCCCGCTCATTTGCAGGCCATTGGCAGCGATTATTCAGTTAATTGGGCTCGCTGGCTTGGCACAGTGATCGCTTGACTCTGTGGAAAATTGCTTGCGTGCAATTAATTAAACAAATTGCTTTACTTTCACCTACCACCGCTCAGTGGCTGGCGAGCAGCGATGGCAACAGAACCCACAGTTGCCTGGCATTTTTGCATATTCACACACACCAAAGACACCACTGGCACCACCACAACACACTCACTACTGCAGTTGTATTTTTATATATTTTCCTCGTATTCTTTTCTTTTCCTTTTATTTTTGTTACGAGTATTTTTTTTTTTTTTGTATTTTGGCAGGTTTTCGGCTAACAGGAAAATTGACTCTGCGGATGTATGCGAGTGCTGCCTATATATACCGAAAACAACTTTTCGCGAACATTACACGGAGGAGAGTCGATCGGAGAACGGAAGAGTGCGATGCAGAGACGAATCACATATTGGCCGCGGGGCAGAGAGACTGGGAGACGACGAGACGAGGTAACCGATCGCAGGAGAATCGTTCTGCACGGCGAAAAGTCAAAAACACAACTGAGACTTCTTTGGGGAAAAATATTTGTACGGACCAAAGCCAGAGCGATCGGGCGAAGCAGCAGCGATCCAGCGATCTACCGAAGGCACGCGCAATAGACGAGGTCTTGGACTCAACAGGTCTGTAGCCCTCTCTCTTGCTCTTCTCAATCTCCTCTCTCTCTCTCTCTCTCTGTAGCCCCCTCTCTCTCGCTCTGGCAGCCTTTTCGAGTGAGTATTTCAAACCAGTTGATCTTGTTTTGGTTTTTTTGGCCGTTGCTGTTACATGACGACTGCCTCCGACTGCCGACTGGCGACTCCTTCGGCCAGTTCGTGTCCTAAGTCTTTTGTTTTGCCTGCATGGACTGCAAATGCCTGGGCCATTATTATCTATGAGTTATTTACGCTCGGCTCGGCGATTCTTCTACGCTGCTCTTGTTATGGCCGAAACGAAGCTCGTGGGCTTGGCTTGGCACACGCTCGCTGGCCACCGAATCGCAGTTCGGCCTGTGGTCGGGCCATAGGAATTTCCATGGCGTCGACAGGTTTGGCTTGGTCCTCTCTCCTTCGTTCTCTTCGCTTCCTCCGGCAACTGCAACTCGCTCTCTTCCACGGTGTCTCTGCAATTTGCACCGCTCGATCGTGGCTACTGTGTTCCCCAAATGGCCGAGGAGCGTAGGAGTAGGAGCTGGCAGAACTGCAGCAGGAGTCGCTAATGGTTCAATGACCAGCGCAGGACAAAGACTCGAGCCGCCAATCGATTCGTTCGGCATTAATCACTGCAAAATCGCTGGCAAAGTGACCTTGTCTTGTACGAGAGTACGGATATCTTTGGGATCTCCGCTCTCCGGCCGCCCCAAAACGTCACAATTTATTTCGGAATTTATTGCCCGAGCCGGGCCCTAAGTTTCGTTTAGTGTGCCATTGTTCTGGTCGGGCCGCCGCCTCACATCTCTCCCATGACAATAAACAGCCGCAGCCACGACAGCGGCGGCACTTTGTGTGTGCGTGTGTGTGCTGTGTGTTTCGGCCAGGAACGCCGCTCCGCCTGGACCAAACAGCGCCGAGCCAAAGTCCGAGCCGAGCTGAGCCGAGCCACTTGACCAGGCGAAAAACGAGCGGCCAACTGGTTGCCAGTTGCCAGTGGCCAGTGGCCAGTTGCAACTGCCAACTGCCAAGTTGCTGGCAAGCATGCGCCAAGGAATTTCGCCAGCGATTTTCGGAATGTCTACAATGCACCGAGTGTGCAAAGAAAAACATCAACAAAAAATCGCCAAAGAATGAAAACAAAAACACGAGAGACCCGTCTTCTCTTCCTCCCGAAAAGAAAGGAGTTATACGGCGGGCGTGGATTCTGACGTTCAAGTTGATCATGGTGGTTAGAAGGCTTAAGACCAGGCTTACTTACATTTTTAAATGAGTCAAAATATATATTAAAGGGTATTTGATTGCAGAATTGTATCCTATTTTATTTGTTAAGCTAAACTTTGACATTTATAGGATTTACCTAACTAAGAACTACCTTGTGGCTTTTAAACACGTATCCTTGTCCTAATCTTAAACCAACTTATTTAAAGTACTCAAAATAGGAAGGAAAGAAAGATAATTTAGATTAAAGATTATACACAGACGCTACCTTTTCCAAAATCAAATATTATTCTCCCATTTCCGTAGTTAATAAATTCCAAATATTATCTTAATTACCCAACAATTATCCCAAGCGATCCTCCGATGCCTTCGAACAATGGGCCATCATCTAACTGTTTATTTTATCGTGGACATTTCAACGGTATTCGATCTTACCCAACTCTGTGCAAGACCCTTGCCCGATGCTATCTGGAACTGATCAGCGGGCCACACTTGAGGGATTATAATCGGTCAGGGAGGCAAGGACGTGTCTCTCTGGATGGGATGTGTGACTGGTGTTGTGACAGGCGGACGACTCGTCCCTCGCCGGGCTGCTTATTGTTTAAGTCCGTTGCCCGGGGCATAAATCAACAGGAGACCTGTGGCAGGCACTGCCTCAGGTAGCCAACGACGACGACGACATCAAATTCCAAGCGGAAAGCTGCCGCCCCACCTCCACCTTCGGACTCAATTAGTGCAGTCGCTTTGGGTCTTTGTGTGTGCGCGCTGCTGCATTCTTTGCATGCCAGCTGGCATTTGATTGATAATTTCGTTACGCCTCGAACAGGCAGCACACAAAAAAATCACATAATAAAATCAGAAACAGAATATGGAAAGCGGAGAGCCGAGAATATGGTATTCGGATTTGATAAGTGTGGGTTCCCGAGATTTATGACGTGTTCATGCTGCCTCCTCGACTGTTATAGGGCATAAACCGGCTATTTGTCGCCTATTCCTGGGGCTGGCCTGATGACTAAGTGCCCGCATCTGATTTGGAGGAGATTAGGAGCGACAATGGTACAATTTTCATGCTACATTTCGGGTTTGGAAAGCAGTAAACTTAACGGGAAATTAAATTACTTGTTGGGAGTCGAAGCATTCCAAGGAATCGAGTTTCCAAAGAAAACTGAAGGTATTCCCTTGCCTTATGTAAAGAGAAGTATATATTCAAGAATAAACACACCTTGGTTATTTTTGAGATTAAAACGTATTTGTATATATTTGATATTTTGCAAAAAGTTAAAATTTGTAATATTATTATTACGATTAGTCATAAGAGGGCAATTGGCGTATAATTATCATTTATTGGCAACTACATTGGATTTAATTGGATACCCCTAAATACGAGTATGTCTACCGAAGGCAAAAACTTTACGCTTAACGCTGACTGGTTAAGTTTGAATTTAAAATTCTTCATCTAGTAATGCAGTAAGTAATGCATATTAACACTTCAATTGGTTAACTACGAGCTACATACAATTTGGGCAAGAGCGAATACTAGTGTAAAATTTGTAAATCGTTCCTATTATTTGATTTTGATTAAGAGTAAAATTTGTATGTATCTCATGAATATCACTGAACAGCGACCCATCTCGAATGCTTTCGGCCCGGCCCCGGCAACGTCGTGGAAGATCCCTCATCCGTAGTCTGGGGTGCACGCACCCTAGACCTCAAGTTTCAGCTTGCCGTATTTCTGAAACTTGCTGAGAAACTCGTCTCATTCCTTCTTCACGCCGACATACGTGGTACTCTTGCCGGTCTTGCGCAGCTGCTCCATCAGCTCGTCCGACGACAGGTTCGATGTCACGCTCACCGTCCGATCCTCCAGGTTGATGTTGACCTTCTCGACCTTATCTGCGGAGTGGCAAAATTGGACATTTAGAGTTGGTAACCGCTGAACGGAAGGCGCGCCGCGAACGCGATAAGCAGTGGTGGGAAATTATTAACAATGCAAATTACTGTTGAGCTTCCTTATCAAACCAAAGTATAATTTATTATATTTATTATTTATGGTGTCACACCGCAAACCTCAAGAAACACGACTATCTGGGATATTACATAATAAGATCAGCATTTAAAAGCCTATTTATCAAGCTGCCGTATATGTTGTCTTTAAAGATAAAGTCATGTATATTTTGAAATTGCTATTGAACGTGCGTCGAATTGTAATTGCGTGGCTAAGTCTAGCCCTTTTTAGAGTTAAATAGCCATTTTTATACCCGGTACCCATAGGGTACAAGGGTATTATAACTTAGTGAAAACCGAAA
>JAEIIF010001138.1:0-20754 GCA_018874455.1 Drosophila trapezifrons
TTTCTTTTTCTTCTTATATATTTTTTGCCCCATTCCCTTTCTCATTCTCGCCGGGAGTTTTTACAATTTTTTTTTGTCCCAGCCAGCATTCATTTGCGCTACTTCTTAATTTCTTTTTAGTGCTCAAATGAATCGCTTGCAGGGTGGTGGTCGGGAAAAAATGGTGGGGAATGGGAACCACCCCCAGGCATTGGGAAAAAGGCGAAAATTTACTCAAGAAAATCACGAGAAAATGTAAAACAACTGGACAAGCATTTTCATTTCATTGCCTTTCCTTTTATTTGTGTTGTGTTGGCTTGCTGCTGCCTCACCATTTTTTAAGGGTGCAACTTCGGTGCCTCCTCCCACACACTCTTCTCTTCGTTCTTTTCTCTATCGCTTTTCTTTCTTTTTTTTCTTCTGCTTTTTAATCGATCGATTGTGTGAGCGTGCGGGGTGCAGCAGGGAAAAGCAACAACATCAATCACAGTCAGCGGCAGGTCAGCGAAAAAAAAAATATTTCCAAAAGATTCGCCCCGGGGCAATCCTGCAGTCAAATCAGATAATAGAAATAAATAAACTTCTAAGCTGAAATTATGGCAATGGGAATCAGCTTAAAGTTTAGCTCTCAGCGCCTCCAGGTATGCTTCTTTTTTTTCGGGAATCCTGCGAAAAAGCTACATTTTTTTTTTTCTGGAAACAAAAAAGTGCTTGGAAACAGTCGTCTGGATTTATGACTCTGACCGAAGGGAATTTCTCCCGTTTAGTGGAGTTATTCCCTTCGGATGGATATTCCGCCGATGAAAATAAGTAAGATAAGGTCTTAAGTTGGATTTGTATATATGTATATATTCTTGGTTCCTTAAAAAATATATAAATAGATGGAAGGTATAACATTTTGTATCATCCTTTCGGATCGCATTTACCTTTACAGCTATTTCAGACGAATATTGTCGAATTTTCAAAATACCCATCAAAACTCTTACTTTTTAGATGGAATTCAAGCAAGAAAATTTGTATTGCCTACTTTTGGGGGACATTTAAAGTGATTTAAAAACACCTATTGTCTATTCTTTCTGTTTATAACCTTAAGAACCCTTTGAACCATCGGATATTGCAAATAACTTCATCTGATTTCCTCTCCACAATGCTCATCCCCACATGCATTACACAATTCCCACTAGGAATTCAAATTTCAAACGATTGCATTTATTTTTTTTCCTCACCGAATATACCGGGGAGAACCACCACCATTCATTCATTGAACAATGCTATATAATTACATAAAAGTCAGCAGCTTGCTTGGCAGAAAGAACACAAAAAAAAAAAAAAGAACGCTAAGAGGAGGAAAACAGAAGAACTCTCATCCCACTTCGCTTCGAATGGAAAAATCCCTTGTTTTAATTTCTCTTTTTTCCTCAGGAGCACACCCAAAAAAAAAAAAAGAATACTGAAAACAACAGAAAAATCCGCAAGGAGAAAAATATTCGCCCAGTGCCGCCGCCCACACAACTACTAAATAACCGATTTTTTTTTTTCGGGTACGTTTCCAACTCATCAGCAGTTTTTTTTTTTCGTCGTCGATTCCATTTGTTGTTGTTGTTGCCCTTTTTGGGTTGGCTTCGGGTTTTTATTTCTCAACTAATCCCACACCTCGAACTCGGAACCACCGGGCGGCGGCGCACCCAGTGATTTCGTGATGCCTTTCCCTCCCATCGACCAAAAAAATTCCCAAACCTCTTCGTTTTCGTCCCTTTCTCGGATAGAAGTTTTTTTTTTTTGCCACGTTTAAAGTCTGATTGTTGTTGTTATTTTTTAGCTGCAAAGATATAGATTACAATTGTTGTTGTTGGCGCCTGGATACTGCTAAAAATTGTATATATATAGTTGTTTTGTTTGATTGTGTATGTGTGTTTGTGCATTGGGCCAGGGGCATATTATATATAAAGAAAAGGTTTAAGTTTTTAGCTGCTGGTCCGTCCCATTTTCGCCGTGCTTCATTGGACAAGCCTCCTCGTTGTCCTCCACATTCCTCGCCCTCTGCCGCCATGACAGTTATCCACACACCCCCTGAGAAAAGAACGAAAAAAATACAACACCAAATTGGTCCTTTATTGTGCCGAGGAGATCCCAAGCTTTGGGCACTAAATAAACTTATTCCAATAACTGGATAGTTGAGTGGAAAAAGATCTAAATCAATCTGGAATGTAAAGAATTTTGGTTGCTAGGAAAGTTCTTGATGAATTTTTATCTGCCGAAAAATTCAAATTGATACATTATCCAAAAGGCTCTAATTTTGGGGTTAAGTATAATAAGGTTTCTGAAGCGTAGGGAGTTTTTATCAAATCTAGATAATTCGTTGTTTATTTGTTATTCTGAGGACTTAATTTAAACAGAAATTGTTTTATTTACTTTTACAAGGATTATATTTTTAAGAAAATTTATTATATTTCAAAGAAAAGTTCTCAAAAAAATGTGCTTCTTTTAAAATGAAAACAAATCAGTTGAAAACTTCCCCTATTGTATGTTTAACATAAATATGGATTTGAAATCAGTTTAAATAGTGTATAAAAGTGGGCTACGAAATATAACTTTTCCCTCATGAATATGAGACCAAACAATTTTCATAGCATACTTTTTAGCACTTTTAAAATTGATTTTAAACTCTTTATGCCTAATATATCCGGCTTTCCAATCCGAAATTCAGTTTAAATTTCAATGTTTTTTGGTAGCTAAAAATAAAGCAACACAATTATGTTTGTTGTGCTATCCCTTTATCAACGTTATTTTTGTTGCCACTGTTAGTCCATCAATCTGTCGCTCCTTTTTTTTTCTTTTAGACTTTTGTGGGCGTGGCTCTGTTCTTTATAGACCAATTCATTTACATACCGAACACGCCTAGTTTAGCGAAACGAAAAACCAAAATGGGGAAAACTCAAAGGGCAAGCTTTGGCAGGCGCCAGAAAGTAGGCAATGAAAATTTATAGTGAAAAACGAGGCTGTTTATTTTTTTATTTTTGTTTATTTTTGACCTGCATCAATGTTGGAAGTTAAAAAGCTGAATCAAAATAAAAGCCACGAAATTCAAGCACACATTCAGTTAAAAAGACGAAGCAGAAGAAAAGGAAAGGCAAAGGAAAGAAAAGACGGGGAAAACTCCTCATGTGACCGAGTAATAAAATAGCGACGTCGTCGTCGGCAGAGATGCTGCTGGCAGCGCGCAGAGGCGGCGGCAGCGTCGACAATGTAAATAAACGTAAAGTAAAGTAAAGCGTGAAAGAGGCAACACAAAAAAAGCTGGAAGAAGCGGCGAACCAAGGCCACATAACATAACATAAAATAATAATAAAAATGCCGGCCGCTTGAGAGCGGCTGATTTCTGTTTCTTTCTATCCTGCATCTCCCCCTTTTCTCTCTCTTGCACACACACACACACGCGCGATTTTCTATCGTCGCGTACTATTTTCGTCAGTCAGCTGAGTGAGCGGCGCTTACTTCTTTTACTTGCTTGCCCTGCTCCGCTTCTCGTCTTGTTTTCTTTGCCTTCTCCTCCGTCTCCTTTATGCTTTGAGCACCTCGTGCACGCTCTCATATGTTTTTTCGCCGCCTGCTTCCCCCGCCCGCGTTTTATTATGTATTTTGATAATACTTACCCCACCCCCCAAACACCACCAACTCCTTGACAGCTGCGATTTTGTTCTTTTTTTATTTCACGTTTCCTCTCTCCGTCTTCTTTCATCACCTATGCTAACTTTTCTTCGCTTTTCGCATTTTACTGCAAGTTCAAGTGGCGAAAATGTGGGTACAAGTGACTTTAAGCTTGAATTTTCTTTGGCCGAGAAAAGTTTTCTGATTTAATTTGGGAATTTAATAATAAATTCGGGCTTTAAAAATTTGAACAGATATTAAGAATTGGTCGCTACTTCTAAACTTTAGTGTAATATTATGTATACAAAGTAAGATTCAAACGGAAATCGGAATTTTTTAAAGTAGAATAAATCTTTTAATACATTTTGTAAATAAAATGTATGTAGAACAAACAAAAAGATTATGTCTCATGTTTTTTTTTCATTTGAAAGGAATATTTACTAATCTGTGTTGGAAATAAAAATAAACCCATATTATTAAATATAAAAAATCTGTCTACATTTTAAGTGTAATTTAAAATTATGTCTAAAAGTATTTAAGAAATTTATGCATTAAAATTCTTTGCGATTTAAATAAGACAACATTTTGTAGCATACTTTTCGAGGCAATTTTTATTTATTTCAAATCGCTTTTTGATTTTATAACATTCGGAAAGGTGTCTAAAAGTAAGCAAAATTGTATTTGAATTGCCAAATTCTGAATATTTTTGTCAATTCCACGATTAGCTTTGTAAATCCCATACAAACCTCTTATTTTGTTTTTTGAGATGTATTATTTAGTAGAACTTTGCAGGAGAAACCAAAAGGAGCTTGGCTCATTTGATATGACAGTGTTTCGGGTCCACCGCAACATTTTCTCGTTTATCCTTGCGCTGCAGTCAAATTAAAAATATGTGGTCTACTTTCGGGTGGCATGCAGCTGTAGAAGCGGCAGCAAAATGACCAACAACAAGAGTATTATTATTGGTAGCAGCCAAAACACGAAAAAAAAAAAAATAGTGCAGACCCAAAGAGAAATGAAGCAGGAAAATGAAATTGTGCGGAGCTCTCGGCTGAGAGAGGGGAAATTCACGAAGCAAGCACAAAGCGAATTTTGAAGAATTTTTAATTAAAATGCAAGGCAGCTTTCGTTGTTGTTGTTGTCCCTACTGCTGCTGTAATTTTTGTAAACTAAACAAACGGAATGGACAGGCGGGGCGACGAAGAGAAAATGCTGTGGTTTTGGCCAAGAGCGGAGCGCGTAAAAGTAGTTAGTAAATTGCAACAAAAAATAGAGACGGGGGAAAAAAAAGATGAACATATGGACACCTGAAATGTACATATACACAGGTGTGTGTGTGTGTGAGTGCGTGAGTGTGCTTTGGAATAAACCCCAAGCACGTAACCGGAAGTTCACGCAGGCAAAAGTCCACCACGGAAACGGAGATATAGGAGGGCAAAAAAGTCGAGAGAAAAAATTCGAGGAAAAGTTGGCGAAAAATTGGCAAGAAACAGAAAGAGGCGGCGGCGGCACCAGTCCAGGCTGGATGGGATGGACCGTGGCATTTAAGCCAACATCATTCACAAGCACCGGGCCTGGTCCTAGTCCTAGCCCTAGTCCCGGGCCCCATAAGGGACAATTCTCCCGGACTGACTGGCTCCTCCTTCTTCTAGCCTCTCCATTCCTACTCCACCTCATCCTCTGACATTTCATTTCCGTAACTCAAACGCTGCCCTGTGTCCCTGTATACTCTATGTATGGAGGGGATGGAGAGGATGTACTCCTCCTGCAACTGTGTGTGCGGCGACAGTTTATAGCCCAGGCGAATCTTCATTTACTTCCGCGCCGCAGCATTCTCCGGCTGCTCCTTCGCCGTTTTTTGTTTTAGTTTTTTCCAATTTTTTTTTTACTCTGTTTTGTTTCCAACAGCAACGGCGGCGGCAACAGCAGCATGCAAAGTGCAATTTTCCCGCTCCCTAAGCTAACTATTCCTGTGCCTTAGCTGGGGGAATGCCATCATCATCATCAGCAGCACAAGCGGCAGCTGGGCCAGTTGCCATTCTATTCCCCAGCACGGAGAAAAAATAGGGCCCAAAAAAAATGGTCACGATTCGGAGTTTGTTTCGTTTCGATGCCCAACGATATCAAGCATAAGTCTCCAGTGATTTGAAATCGCTTAAAAAGGTGTCCGAAAGTCTGACTGTGAAAACTGTTTGTTACGGACTTGTTTTAGGAGCTTTAAATAACTTAATTTTGAAGACCTATCTATTTAAAAACCAATTTGAATAACATTTGAGAAGAATTTGTACACTACATTTGGTACGTAACTTTTTATTGCATACTTTTAGACGCCTTTTTAAAGGGATTTTTAAAGGGATCCGAGTGATTTCTGTTTAAGCTTGTTTTCCCAATTATGAAACCTGAGGGGAAATTTAATTTTTCAGTTAATGGAATTTAAAACTGAAATTTGTCTAGATTTTTCCCTGTGCAACCCGTTGTTCATCTTTGCACACACAGAAACACCCACACTCCCGCACACCAGCTGACAATCAATGTTTGGTTTAGCAGAAATTTTTCCTTTGCAATTTTTGTTGCAGCAAACTTGAGGGTAAAACAAAACATTGCCAAAGCAACAAAGACAAACACAAAACATGAAGGAAGAAAAAAATTGAAGAGAGGAAAACCATTGGAAATGGAAAGAATGAAAGAAAAGCGAAAGAGAAGAGGCGGGTGAAAAAAAATGAAATTAATTTCTTTTGTGCTCCAACGACGTCGTCGTTGTCGTCCCACTGAAACCACCCAGGATCCCAGCTCCTAGATCCCGGATCCGAGCCAGAAACAGAACCAGAACCAGAAACCAGGGCCCAACTCCAATGTTCATTTCCGGCAGTCAAACTGCGCGTCCTGTCCCGAACTCCCCAGACCAATACTCCTCCGGTTCCTACGGACCTTCTGTGCCATCCTGTCCTGGTCCTCCTAGAACTCCTCTTTGGTTTGGTTCCTGCTTCTACCCAACTAGCTACCACGGCTCACATCATTCCACCACCTGCACCGAAAAATAAAAAACAACTTTGGTTACGTGATAAACATGATATATATTTCCTAAAAACTAAGCCTTATTAAATGTAGACTTTTTTTTTAATATTTAACGTAATTTATACTACTTAATTGGAATTTAGTCTGCTTTCCTGCAATAACATATTTTTCTGAAAATGTTATGGTCACACTTGGCTTTTAGTGTGAACAGCTGAACACAAATATCAACCTAAATCCAGCAGTCTTTATGAATACGACAAGTTTTTGTACTTGGATATTATTAGGGCAGCAAACACTGAAATTTATTATAGTTTAACTTATAAGAATTATCGTATTTCTGACTAAAACTGCACAAAAATTCTCCCCGTGTCGCTGCAAGTTTGCTGCAGGTTGCTCAGGTGGCGTTTTTTTCGGGCTGTTTCGGCGCCTCTGAATTCTGAGTTTGAGTTAGTGGCATCTTGCGTCCCCCAGAGCATACTCTATGCTGCTCCTGCTACTTCCCCATTTCTCTGCCTTTTCCCGCTTTTTTTTTTTCCTCGCTCACAATGTCCTTTTATTTATTTTTTTTTTGCGCACCACCCAGCATCAGGCAGGAGAGTGAGGAGCATTCTTCTTGGCGTTTGTTCATTTGCCGCAACTGTAGCCAGGCGGCAGTTGGTTGAAGGGGGAAGGAGGTGGAGTGTGGAGTGCAAAGTGGCGGTACATAAGCCGCACATGCAACGCTCTACTTCGACATGGCTTTGTTTTTTTTCTCCTATACCATACTCATACCCTGCCAATATTGAAGCAAAGGGTATGACAGCTTCACATAAATCTGGGGAGTGGGCAAGCGACAGTTTATCGATAAAACATTCTATATATGGTTGGGGGGTGAAACGTCTACCGTTTTCGACTTGGAATGCCTTTATTAAATGCAGGTTCAGTCTAATTAATGTCCAGAACCAGGATCTTTATGTTCTTTAATAGAATCTAAGCTACCCCTTAGCTTTACAGAATAATATTTACTTTACTTGGCGTTTAAGGTATTAAAAAAATATTTATTGACTTTCTCCTATGAAATATAACAGTTTCTACTTAACTCTATTAAGTATAAAATTGTGCAAACTAAGAAAAAAATATTTTATAGCAATAGGATTTTCTTGGACTTGATTTTTCCATTAATGTTTTACCAGGATAAAGCACAATCTATGAATGAATAGTTTTTTAAGTGCATAAATTGAGAGAAATGTACAAAAAAGACTCCATTATTTACTCCATCTAAAGATGCTTGATTTTGTACTTTAAAATGTTGTTTAACTGAAAGAATTTTGAGGAAAACGTCTTCTGCAGACTGTTGAGAGTTTTGACATTGATTACCTGGGGAAATCAGCTAAAGCTTCGACGGTAACTTTCAGTCTGGAACTGTTGAAACTTCTGAAACTGCTGCCGCCGTGCATTTCCGGCAGGATATTTCTGCTTTTCTTTTCGCACTCCTCTCTCTAAATCTTCTATGCTAATGAAGCCTCTTCTTTTGCGTTCGCTCCGCTTGTTAGTGAGTGTGCGAGTGTGTGCTGGATAGAGAGTGTGTAGTGTGTGTGTGTGGCAGGCGGCAGTGCCATCATCATGGTTTCAATGGTCGTCCGAGAGCCTAAGCCCATGCCGCCATTTGGCTCCGCCGTTAATCCCTGCCACTAAAGACCACTGCCCCAGACTCTGTAGAGCTCAAAGCCCGGGTCCGATTCCTTAGTTGAAGGAGCGAGGAATTGCTGCGCAGGCTCAGCGCTGGGGGGCTTCCTTCGGCCAGGACCTAGGACCCAGGACCCACCGCCTCTATTCCTGCTGGCATATTTCTTCTCCTTCGTTTCAGTGCAATCTGCACGCCTTGTTGCGGTATTAGTTTGCTTTACGTGATTTCGTTGCATTTTTTCTACTGCTCCTGCTATCCTTTGCCACTCCCCACTTTTCTTTGGCATCCTGTGTGGAGGGAAAACCCCATAGATTTAATTACAGTTTTCCTCTCGCAGATAATCGAATTTTTTTGTGCTGCCCGCCTTTCCCGGGGATCTCTACGCAATCCTTCCCCCCCCCCACGCCCTTTTGGCCTGTGCCTGCCTGTCCATTTGGTTTGTGCAACTTCCTTTTAATCTGCATGTCGATTTCCTTTGCACAGATTCCTTTTTTCTTCTTCTGCCCACACAACACACTCCACCTCCTTCTCCGGCGTACTGCAAACAACACCCTTGGCATTCCGTTTTCCTTCCACTTTTCCCCAGCTTTCTTTTGCAGCTTTTCGCAGCATTTTTTCCTTGCGCCAAGTTCGCACATAAATTTCACTCCAGTTGTAATTAAAAATTGCTTTTGAGGCTTCAAGGATTCTTACTCAAAATTAGTTTCTCTCTTTCTTCCTTTATTGTATTTTTTTTTTAGCTGAGGGAAAAAATATAGCTGTGGTTTTTATTTGATGTTTGTGATTGACTTGTCGTGCCCACCAAAGGTTCTTATCCTTTAAAAATTAACATATTTTATTTCCCATCTCTCTCTCTTGCTCGCTCAGGCCTCAGGGCCGCGAAAACTCATTTAAAATCTATAAACATTTGCACTAATTAGCCGTAAGCAGTTCGTACGCTTCAGTTTTAAGCCCCCGAGAAAAAAAAACCTTTTACTAATGACCTCAATTGGGCCCCGCGCCCTCTTTCTCTTTCCATCTTTTCTCTCTTTGCAGGTAAGCACAAGCCGCCAGTCGTGACAACGTAATGCCCAGCACAAATATTCCAAAAACAGAAATAAAAGTAAAAATCGACAAATGTACTGTGTAAGTTTCACTCATCGATGGCCAAGCAGCGGATAGCGGATGCGACTTAAATTGAATCCAATCCAATATGAGCCGAACCCCGAGCTGCTGCTGCTGAGCCAGAGCAAATATTTTCGATAAATGCGCAAAAATGCAGGCTGAATCACAATGCAGCGGCAAGCGAGCACAGAGAGATATGTATTTTATACAGATACAGATTGAGATCGGGTCGAATCAGCAAATACACTAAATTCAGTGGTATTGAAACTTAAAATTGGATAATATTTACCTAATTGGCATTTGTTTCTATCTTAAAGTTCGTTAGAAGGGAGTCTTCATTTAAATCGTAAATAATTACATACAATATAAGTTAAAGTCTTAAAAAAATGAAAGGAATTCTGAGAGTGTCAAGATTTGTTGAGGAAATCATCCAAACTTTACTTTAGGGGCTGTCCATATATTACGTAATCACGTTTTTGATGATTTTTGAGCACCTCCCCCCATGTAATCAAGAGTAATCATAAATAAATTACTCCAAAATTTCCAAAAATTTAATAAAAAATGTTTTCTTATAAAATATTTTGGTATACAATAATTACGTAATCATTGTCAAAGACCCCATAGACTCCCCTAGTAACAAACATAATCATTTCGCTGACCCCCTCCCCCCCTAGGTGATTACGAAATATATGTACAGCCCCTTATATTATCTAACAAATATAATTTAGATGATCTTTACCCCTAAAAGGTCATTTCTAAAAAGCTGTTTCAAGAAAGAGTCACTATCCATCATCAGTATCCACATTCACATCAACAGTTTCTTGTAGGTTCCCTTTACCAAAAAGTTAATTTCCAACAAATACTCAAAAAAGCTAAGACATTCGTAAAAAGCTGTTTAGAGGTAAACTCACTATCCCTCATCAGTAACCACATCAAAGGGAAAATTGTAACTTAAAAACCAAGTTATTCCCACTGCTGTTCGTTAGAGTATTTGCAAAAACTTCATTGATAAAGCTCGAAAATCGTGTCAAAAATAAAAATCGCAGACGCTAAAAAATAAAAACGAAAGCAGCTGGACACTCTCGGGGTGAGGTCTCAGCGTCGCGATACACTCCCAAAAAACGACAGATGTACACAGGCCGATATATTTGTATGTACATATATAAATATATATATGGAGGCGATATTGCTGTGTACATATGTACTGTGGAGATTTACCTGTTGAACGCCGAAACTACGGACTACATTCACTTCACCTGGCACCGCCGGGGCTCCATGGGCGGGGCCGTGAGTCCGAGCGACTCCAAAACCCTTGCCCCCAAGCAGCTTCAACTGTGTGTGTGTATTGTTGTGTGGTGACTTGATATTTGTTGTTTGCATGATCAGTTTGGCGTTTTCCTGGAACCATGCGATTGCATTTAGCTACCGAACATGTGTACTTCTTGGGTTCTGTTTGCTGTTAGCCAGCCAAAAAAAAAATTAAGACTGGGGGACTGAAAACCAAACTGTGGCAAGGTCCAAGTCAGTCCCAGAAGGCAGGCGCCTCTGGGAGACGGCGACTTTTGGCTGTTCCCACATCACGTTTACACGATGTGCTAATTGAGTTAGTATGCATGATGCCAAAAGCTATATATTGCATGTACATATGCTCGTATATAAATGTATATCTTATAGATACATATTCATGTGCGGCATGACGAAACGATCCATAGCAGCGGGCTTAAATTTGTGTCTAGTTAGCAACATTCGGTGGAATATAACACCCAAAAGCCGGCACAGAAAATGCAAAAATTAAGGGCCATTACACACGGCTTGATTTCGGTTTTCAGTCTCGAATGAATCGTATTTGGTTTTTTTCCTCTTGTATGTTTTTTTTTTTTTGCCCCGGCATATGGCATCGAAAACCGATAATTACCGCCATACAAAGGTATCTGTATCTGTAGCTGTATCGGTATCTGTGTCCGTTGTTGGTAGTATCTCTGTGTATGTGTGTCTACCTGCAGTAGAAGCCTCACAAGAGACAAAACTGGACAAATGCCACTACTATATTGCCCCTCATCTCTCTTCTTAACAACACAGCACAACACAACACTCATAGTCAACAAATTACTCACGCGCAAAAATCGCCATTCGTTATTGTTTGTTGTTGGCTTTGTTGTTGTTGTTGTCGTCGCCGCCGCGTATTTTTCCACATACAAATTTCACTGTATGACGTATGCTTTCTTGCCGCTTATGTGTCTGCGTTCCATATGCATAAACGTTGTTCGCCGTTTTTGTATTTTCTCGCATTTACTTGTGTATGCATGCGGGCAGGTATTATATATCAGGGTGATCCAGGTGAAATAATTAAAATTCCATTCCCATTTGTGGGGTCAATTTTAAATAGTGTTTTTATATTTATAATCATATTTTATTCAGAATTTCAATGTGATTTCTTTCGGATTTATTTCGAGATTAAAAACCTTTGCAAAACTGAAAAAACTGAAAATGTTTTTAATAAACTTAAATTATAAAAATGGTAGGCTTAGCAAAATAGGTTAGGTAATATATATTTATTATATTTCTGGCTAATTCTAGGTAATAGCTGATGATGATTTTGTATATTTAATATATAAATTTCAATCTTTAAATGTTTTAAGTGAAATGCTGGACTTGTATTTTTTCTAAAAAGCACACCAAGATTTCCTTTGATTTCTTGAAAGATTCAAGGCAAAGTAATTTCAATATTTTTAAAAAGTGTACGTGTGACGTTGTACCTTTTACTAAAAAAATACCTTGATCTACAGACTAATTGCCTTTTTATTATACGGTATTCCTTACAAACATTAAGAGAAAACATCCACTTTGGTCCTGAAAAAGAAAGAAGATGATCTAAATGGGATCTCAGGGGATTTTCCCATTCTCGTCAATTAACAGACCACTTTCTGCTTGTAAACCCGGCTTATGGACGCCACGCGTTTGCCATTGTTTCTTCTTTCGGTTTATGGGTATTATCCAGAAGTCAATTTATTTGCAATATGGTGAGGCACCCTAATGCGTTGACTTTTTTTGTATTTGTTTGTATGTGCGAGTTTCAATGTGTGCGTGTGTGTGAGCTGAGGTGTGCGCCTTTAAGCCGCAAAAACGAAGTCTCGCCGCTCGGTCGCTTCTGCCGCGCGCCTGGTAACAGCAGGAATAACATAAAGAGCGGTAGCAACATAAAGTTAACAGCCAGGTAATAACAGAAGAGGCGACATGAGAAATAACAGTGGCAACATAAGTAGGAAATAACAGATCAAGTGACAACTGCATTAACTTAGCAACATTCATATGTGACAATAGTAACATCAGCAACATTTGAGCTCTGTAAGATTAGCAACTCAAAGACGAGCAACATCTTGCAGCAACATGCGATGCTCTGATCTAAGGTGTTGCTAGTATAGTTTCAAATGTTGCAGCTTCTGATGTTGCGGGTCCTGTTGATGTTGCTTTCGTAGCCTTCCTAGCTGTAACACTAATGCATAATCCGCTTTTACAGGAGCTTACCGTAAATGAAATAGATAGGCTCTAGAAAAAAACTATAGAACAGCGATGTTATTTCTAAAATTGCTTCTTAAAAATTTTAAATTATTTAGTATTTACTTAAAGGCAGTACGCACTGAAGTAGCTTAATTAGTAGTATTTACAACAGTAGAATTATCATCATTAGCAACATTATCAACACACTCAACATGAGCTGCAACATTATCATTAACATAAGCAGCATTTAACAGCACCCAATAACAGCAGCAACATTAACATGAGCAATAACAGCAACAACAACCGGCATGTGAACGGTCTACCTGTTTCGCCAAAGTCGGACACATTTTCTTTTCTTACCTAAGGGACACACACACACACTTGCACACACCTTACCCTTACCTGAACGGAGACACACACATTCGCGCAATGTGCTGTGAAGAGAGGATCGAAGCGGTATTGCTGTCCCGCTTGCACCTGTGCGCGACTGTCTCAAGCCAAGCTGAACGGGCCACGCTAAGCTGAGCCGCTGTTGTTGTTGTTGTCCGCCGGCGGCGTTTAACCACAGCGACGCCGGCGTTGACGTCGACGTTGGCAGCACCAGACAGACGGCGGCGGCAGCAGCAGAAAGCAGAAAAGAAACCGAACCGAGCGAAGCGACGTTGAAAGTCTTCGGTCTTCTCTGGGATTCAGCAGAGCGGTCTACAGGTAAAGCGGCCGCAGCAGCAGCAACAACAACAACCGTCAACGTCGGCAGCAGCGGCGGCAACGGCGACGGCAGCGTCAAAACTTGGGTTTTGGAATTTTTTTTCTTGCTCTTCTTTGGTTTCAGTTCAGTTCGATTTTTATGCACAGTCGCAACGTTACCTGTGCGCTTCGCCTTTTGTTTCTCGCCGTCTCCGCTTTCGTCTCGTCTTCGTCGCCATTTACATGTGGGTTCCGTTTTCGCTCAAATAATAAAAGAAAAGAAAAAGAAACACGATACAAAAACAAAATTTTCGAAACGTCGCGAAAACGCCAGTAAAAAGTGCAGAAATAGCGGATATACCAAAAAGAAGGATGAATAAAATACTATCTTTAGGAAGAGAGAATACCAGGAAAAGATAGAATAATACCAAAAAAAATACATAAGGAATATCCTGAAGAAATACTATTAACAAGAGAATCCCAAATATTTAGTGTCAGAGAAAATCAAAAGTTACAGCATAAAGAAAGTAAGTTGATCGCGTAAAAAAAGAAAGAAAAATACTATTTATAACTCGAAAATATTGGAATATTTTCAAATGTCAAATCAATAAACCATAACAGTCTTTAGAAGAAGTTCGAAAAATTCAAAATACCGCATAAATAATAGTGCCAGAGAAAAGCAAAAGTTGCAACATCGAAAAAAAAAAAGAGAGCGAAGAAAGTAAGTCGATTGGTTATTCTTTTTTTTTTTTTTGGCCAAAGATTTCTTTGCTGGCACTCTCTTATTGCGGATAAGCAGAGACTTATTGAGCGGATTTTGATGTATTAAGAGGTCGGGGTTAGGTTGAACCTAGCCGATGGCTGCGAACCCCTTCCCTGTGGAACACTTGCTCGCTGGATGGTCACCGGATGTCTGTTTGCTCGGACTTAATGGGCTTATGTGTCGGCCATTTTGTATGCCCTGTCATTAGTTGAACGTTTCTCTCACTCGCCGTCTGGATTTGTCTTTCTGCCCGAGTGTGTGTGTGTGTGTGTGCGTTTAAGTGCTAGTGTGCGAGTGTTGGGTACTGGTGTTGGTGCCTGGGCTGCCTCAATTATTGATTGATTAATTATTGCTGACGCGTATGCGACTTCTCCGCGACGACCACGACGACGACGACGACCCTTCGCAAACCGGTTCGTTGACGCCTCTGTTTGTGCCTGCGTGTGGCACTCTCTCTTTTTGTGCCCCCGCCGCCACCCTGCGGTCGCCTCCGGCCTCCTCTGGTCGCCACCAATCCGTCCACCATAATCCAATTGCCGATCATCGATTTATGGGCCGAGCCACAGACCTCGGCGTTCCCCCAGTTGTTTCCTTATCGGCGGCATTGGAAAAACCAAGTTGCGCATGCGCCGTAAGCCCTGCGATCCGAATAGGGGATATATACGCTTGAGCGGTCAAGATTCCTTTCGAGTGGACAGTTCCTATAGGAGTAGTGCTCTTTTGAGTATATCTGTTTCTTAGTTTTCAATATTTTGGCTAACAAGATCTCTAAACGGGACAAGATTCCCTTGAGCGGACAAGATCCCTTTGAACGGACTAGATTCCTTAAGCGGACAACATTCTTTAAGTAAAAATTGAGCATAAGAGGATGCAAATTGACTAGATATATTCTATAGATTTCAACAAATTTTACGGACAAGATCTCTAAACGGGACAAGATTCCCTTGAGCGGACAAGATCCCTTTGAATGGACAGGATTCCTTAAGCGGACAACATTCTTTAAGTAAAAATTGAAAAAAGATGATGCATCTTGACTAGATATAATTCTATAGCTTTCAAAAATTGTACAGACAAGATCTCTAAAGCGGACAAGATTCTCTTAAGCGGACACAATCCCTTTGAACGGACATGGTTCCTGAAGAGTACAAGGTTCTTTAAGTAAAGAATGCGCATAGGAGAACAACAATAATCTCTTTAATTTCTAAAAACCTAAATATTGTCTGCTGTGAAGCTGAATTGGAAAATTGAAAAATTCAATTCCAGAAGACAGACTCATCTGTCCGCCCAAGAGAGCATCAACTAGCATTTGCCAGCGCAGCGTAACATATTGGCACCTCTGCAATGCCCCCTTCTTGGCTCCCCTGGATAACCCCGACTTGGCATCTTGGTACATTTGCAATTAACACTTTCGTGTACGTGCTTGGTTTGATTTCGGTTTCGCTTTGCTGCCACTGCAGCTGATGCCTAATCAGCATCCATCCACCACGGACACAGATGCAGCACACACATCTATGGACATAGATATAGATACAGATATATGTAGCATTCAGCCTAAGTCGGGACTCTCCTCAAGTCGTCGGTAGCCACAAAGCTAATCAGCGTGCAACGACTTTCTCGTTATTTCCTTCTCCCTCCGCCGTCTTAGTTCGGTTTGTAATTATTATTTTATAATAAACTTATTAGCGCAAGCGAGCGGCGGCGTCATCAGCAACATCATCAGCTCCCCTAATGCGTTTTTCTCTAGTTCGTGCTTCGGTTTTGGCTTAGTAGTATGCTTTAGACCAAATTCAATTAAGAAATCGAGTGCAGCAGATATATCTCTGGGCAACACAACATTGTATGAGAGAGCGAGCGCGTGTGAGCTATATGTTTTAGCCCCGCACGCACTTATGTTATGTGTTCACATTCTATTTCTCATCGGGGTCTGAAATTGCAATTTCCAGCCACTCATCTTGCTGCTGCTGTCCTCTTTTCCAAATTCAATATGTAGGCCACTTAAGGTGATTAATTTAGTGATCTGAAATCTATAGAAAGTTAATTAAATCGAAATAGAAGTGATGCTTAATCTAAGAAGGTTCCTTAATCTTTAATATTCGATATTCCTACTTATTCCTGACTTCTTACACCTTTCATAAACTTCTTTTTTATCTTCTTTGCCTCTTGGCCAACCCAACAACCATTAAGCAATTCAGTTCAAAGAACTTTTTGAGCCAAGAAAACTTAATGATGACACCCCAAGCGTACTGCCTGCTTGCTGCCCCTATATTATATTTCAATATTCATATATTTTTCATCGTCTTAACTGCTAAACACAAATGAGCTCATCTCGCACCCGTATATACCCAAAGAAATAAAACAAAAAACACAGACTCAGTCCCAATTCATTCATATTAAAGGCTTATGTAATCGTTTTACAATTTGTGATTTCGTTGGGGAGATTGTATAAGTTTTGTGAAGCTAAATCTTACGAAACATATTCGCCTGGACGACATTGTAATTAACACTAATTAATCACAGAAAGCTTGCAAAAAGTAAAAGAAAGAAGGAAAGAAGGGAAACGACGAACAGCAAATCAATCCCGGCTGGAGTCGAGTTTCTTTGAAATATTATCAAAGGCCTTGAACTTAAGTTTGGCCGGATGGGAAACCTCCCCGCAAGAGGTGTTAAAGATCGCCAAGAAGTTGATTGTTCCAGGCGGTGGGCCCAAAGCAGCAACTACAATTATAATAATGAACCAAAAGAATTATGCCCACAGTGCGTCACAAAAAGCGAAAGAGTCTTAAAGTAAGAACTATATAGTATGTGAAGTCATGAATGATTTGGTTCTCAACAAGGGAATTTAATTAGTCAAGTCTTTTAATCTTTATTTTAGAGAATTTGAAACTTTCAAAAAAGTTAAACTTAATCTAATTCGACAAAAGATCACACAATTATAAAATTAGCTCTGTAATAATCATTAGCTTACCCAATTTACTCACTTCAAGAACCCAATATTTAGAGAGGTCCATGGTATAGTGGGCAGTGCCTATGAAACGCACTGTAGTCACAGCAATTTAATCATTTATTTCAATGATGATTATAATTTTTCTTCGGCCAGGCTCATTATAGCCAATGGTTTCTCGCTTGGTGGCAACAAACTCATTAGACCTTGAAAGCCCAGTGCGTGGATTCGGCTTGAAATTATAGCGAACGGCGACATTGTTGCGCAAGTGCGTAGAATTAATTACCAAAAAAATAAAAAGAACAAATAAAAAAAAATATCCAAACGAACCGAAAAAAAAACCTCTAGGAGCGGGAAGTGAATTAGAAAGAGAACGTTTCTGTGCTTTGCTCCCATGACAATTAAGAATGGAGTTTTTCTGTGGTTTCTTCGTAGAGAGGGAAGTTTTTTCGAAAATAAAGAAATTATCCATTCATTCACATGTGGGTTTACCTAAAAATTAATTTCTGTCATGATCTACAGAATAAAGAATAAAATATATTTCTTCAAACCTTGATATTAACTTGTTAATATGTATTATAGAGAGTATTATTACAGTATCCATAAACTTAGTCTAAGTATGTTCTTTGTAATCTTTAAACTTCCTTGTAAGCCTGGAAATATGACTTTTAAATTATTATAAATACTATTGATAGTTTCTGTTTCGTTATTATATCTGAAATACCCTGAAATATTACATCCAAATATGGTTTTATGATTTATAACTCTATTTCAGCGTGATTAAACTATTTAAAACTTTCAATTTCCTATGGTTTATCTCTAGAACTGGTTGGGATTTGTAATTTACGTTTGAACCCTCACTGGTTTACCTTTCTTCATTCCCATTTGGTTATTTTATAGTTTTCCGGGGTTACATCACACCAATATTAGGGTGACTCGAAAATAAATTGAGCTCATTGACTTTACAATCTGCTTACGCTGGGCGACGTACAGGTGTACGATCGTTGGGTTTCAGGGATAGTTCAATGGAGGAAATGTGGATGATGACGATTGGAGGGTTAGTCTTTTGTGGTTCCCTTGAAGTGACTTTCAGTTTTTACTTACCAGTTCTTTTGTTGCTGTTATTGTAGGGACTGCAACAGGTAGCGAAAAGAGCAGGTAAAAATGAATATCGAAAAAAGGGCCAACATTAGACAAAGAACCTGTTTTTTAATGGAACACGTTTTCTTATTAATTTCCTTTGTTATTTACTATTATTATTATTATTCTTTATTAGTATTAAATTAGTATTATTATTATTATTATTACAAGGAGAAAGTGTGGATAAAGAGACACAGAGAGTGTGTAAAATAGAGACCTTGACCTTGTCTTGTCTTTGGCTTTTCTTCCTTTTTTGTGTGTTCGCCGGCTCCTTCTTCTTGTTCTTGTGTCCTCCTTTTCGCCATAGCTTCGCTGTCTGCTCCATTTCTTGCATAATTTATGTTCGTAAATCTAGGCTAGACAATACACACACCATCACACACACTCATATGAAAGAGAGGGAGAGAGAGAGGCACATAGACCGTTATCAAACTGGCTTTTACTCCACATTACGCGCACGTCGTCGTCGCCGTCTGCTTCATGTCTCCTTCTTGCCTTCTCCTTTTCCTTTTTTTTTTTTATATTTTTATTTTCTTTACTCCTTCTTTGGCACATTTTCAAACGTTTGCCTTTTGATTAAATTTTATGTTGTCCTCCTTCTCCTTTCCCCACCTTCTCCTCTCGCCGACGCCTCCTTGAAAAGGAAAACATGAGCGAAGAGAAGACGGTAAAAAACTTACCTACATTTTGTTACTCGAGTTATTCCTGATTTGTTGGTGGGGTTTTCCCGCATCCCTCTCCCCCATCTCCTGCTTCTTTTCGAAACGAGTTTTTCCTACACTTGCTTTTCACATCTCCTTTTGTGTGTGTGTGTGTGTGTTTGGTGTGAGTGTTGCCATCAAACAGGTCGCGTTTTCTTTAGCCGCTTTGCTTCTTCTACTTTTACTTATTTTGTGTGTCTCGTTTTCCTCCTTCTCCTGCAACTTCATCTTCTCCTTTTCCTCCACCATCTTCTTTGGCTTTCATGTGTGTGTGTGTGTGTGTTTACCTTGGCATACGTCCTTGAAGATTTGTCTTATATTTTGTTGTTGTTTTTGCTGCTTCTTGGTTTTTATAGGTTTTTGTGTCGTCACTTTCTTATTGCCATTTGCGCTTTTCATCTTGCTTTTTTGACACTTGCCATCTTCTGCTTCCTTGTCTGCTCTGTCTTACTCCCCTTCTTCTTGGGAGTTTTCTTTGGGAAAATCCTTTTCTTATGTGTTCATTCACTCCGTCTTTCCGCTTGATTGCTCAATTGTGGCTAACAAAAAGGGGGGATAAAATTAAACAACAAATGCCACGAGTGTAAATAAACACTTGCCGGTTCGCCGGTTAACTTGAAGCTACAACATGTGGCTAAAAATACTAATAACATCTACAACTATATTTGTTTAGAGAGGTATTTGTTATTTAACAGCTTTAAAATTACCTACAAGTCGATTAGAGATGACAGAATATTAATTCGATTAGCTTAAAGTTTACTCTCATGTTAATTATGTTGTAGATATTTTAATAATTCTTAAAATCTCTTAAATATAATCCTTAGTTGATTCAGTTTCGTTAACTGAATGAAGAACAGAATAAGTATCTCCGCTTAGTGCATTTAAAGTACGTATCTATATGGAATTATGTTTTAGAGGAATATCTAAAATTTTATTGTGAGTTTTAACCTTTTTTAATTGACTGTAAAGAGGTCCCAATAATAAGACTTATACAGTTAAGCTTTTGTAAGAAACTGATTTAATTAGGAACGGTCTCCGCTATATATAGGACATTGGGATTCTAATTTTACTCTTTGACCTACGGAGAGCCTCACATCTGGTAGTCTTATTTTAAAAGATATGCTGAGATCCCACGCAGGGGTTCAGATTACATGTACAATATTTGTCAAAAAATATATATTTAAAATATTATTGAAAAATAAAAGTGATTTAAAAAAAAAGGTGTAAAACTACAAAACAGGGAAAACCCAAAGGCTCCATAATGTTTCCTCATCCCAGAACCGAGCAAAATACCTCGTGTAAGCCAACACCATCTCTCTCCCTCTCTCTGGTTTGCTGTGTTTGGGCCAGTTTGAAGAACCAGTCTCGTTCTGCTTGTCTTGCTGCTGGCGTCTGATTCTTCTGCCTGCTTTGAGCTGGCTTACTGCGCTGTCTATTATTAACCTGGCCACTCGGCCTGCTCTGGCTCTGTGCTCCTCTTTTATGGCCTGGTCCGACTTGGCCCGGCCATAACCATGACTTGGCCCGTCTTTGGCTTTGGCTTTAGCTCTTTGAGGTCAACAAACAGCTGGGAAAACGGCGCGTCGAAGTATATAGTTTTTTTTTTTTTTTT
>JAEIIF010001160.1:0-13996 GCA_018874455.1 Drosophila trapezifrons
GCACTTACGTAAAATCCTATGGTTGCTGTCAAGCCTCTAATGAAAAGTCTTATTAATGAAAACCTGTGCCCTGTGTCATAGGGCTATAATAAGAGGTTAATTATATCAAATTGCCTTTTTTAATGTTAAATGCGTGTGATTTGTGAATAGAAAAAACGAAATATAAAGTTTCTTCTCACTAAATGTATAAATATAAGCATTTAAGAATCAGCTTATGAAATATGAAATATAGTATAAAAACATTAAATTATTTATTATTTCAATACTTCAATCCTTTCCAAACTTACCTGAACAATTATTCCATTCACTCCCATACTCCCCTAGTTACCAATCAGCCTTGCACGGTGAGAAATCCCAAGATTGTGGGCGGTAGTGAGGCGGAACGCAATGAAATGCCCTTTATGGTCAGTCTTATGCGTCGTGGCGGTCACTTCTGTGGCGGCACAATTATCTCGGAGCGGTGGATCCTAACGGCAGGTCACTGTATCTGCAATGGACTGCAGCAGTTCATGAAGCCCGCTCAAATCCAGGGAGTTGTGGGGCTGCACAGCATTAAAGAGTATCTCAATGGGATCGGCAACGGGGCGGATGCACTGAGGGTGGACTTTAAGAATATCGTACCGCATCCGAAATATGACTGCAATGATGTTAAGCATGATATAGGTACGTATTATAAAAGGAATTTACCGACATTTACTTAAACTAAAACTTCAGAGTGTTAATTTCCTTGACTTAAATATTATATCTTAAACAAATCTTTAAATCGAACTCAGAGAAGATTAAAAAAAAACAAGCGAGCTTATTGGTAGCTCTTCATCTATTAAAACTTAGTAAAGTACTATTTTTCCTACAGCCCTGCTGGAACTGGTGCAGCCAATCCAATTTACCGCCCATATCCAGCCCAGTTGTGTGGGATCGGACAAGGGACACCGCTTGGAACAGGAATATGGCACCGTGTCCGGTTGGGGCTGGACGCACGAGAATCAAGCAGAGAACGATCGATCCGACGTTCTGCGCAAGGCCACCGTCAAGATCTGGAACAACGAGGCCTGCGAGAGATCCTACAGAGCGCTGGGCAAGAGCAATTCCATTGGAGAAACCCAATTGTGTGCGGGCTATGAAAACGGTCAAATCGATTCGTGTTGGGTGAGTATCCACAAGGATGCCCAAGCACAAGTGTTATGTTTTCGTTTTACTTGCATTTACAGGCGGATTCCGGTGGACCGCTTATGTCCAAGGAGCATCATCTGGTGGGTGTGGTATCCACTGGAATTGGTTGTGCTCGTCCAGGCCTGCCAGGAATCTACACGCGTGTCAGTAAATACGTGTCCTGGATGCAGAGTGTGATAGCGGGCAGGAAATAGTTACCCGGAATTGGGACAATCAAATATTGTGATTTAACTGTGATACTAGTTGTTCTAAGTTGTGTGATTTTGTTAATAAAAGTTTACTTTAATCAAACTTATTTTTCTTCAACAACCGCCATTTTCAAAGAAATCGATTGATGTGGCAATCGATTGCATGGAGTTTTCTTTTTAGTATTTCTTAGGATTATAGTATTTAATTAAAAAGCTCAATTTTGAAAGGCTATACATTTTGAATTATTAATTTAAACATTTTTAGGGTAATAATTAACTAATTAACTTCACAAGATATTCAAAAATTAAAAGAAAAAGTGCAAGATTTAAATAAATAAATTGTTGTTTTGTATGGTAATTTTAGCTATATTTCACCTGGTCACACTTAAATAAATATTCTTAACAACAAATGGCAAAAACCATAAATGGAGGAATCCGAGCTAACAAAGTAAATATCTTTAACAAAATCCATTAAATAATTGAAATAAATAACTATTTTCCAACAGCCAGGCCATTGCCGAGCTGATGCTCGAGATCGATAGCCCGAAATTCGAATTCAGTAGCCAGAAACAAGGCGAACGTAAAGTGAATCCTCTGGGCAAAGCCAACAAACGCTTTTTGGGGCGAACTATTAATACGGTCATTCGTCATAATAGGCGGGAGGAGGAGCGGACACAGGCGAATTGCCGCCAGAAGCTGCAGGATCTGGATGACTTACACGAGAGAAGGAAATCGAACTACTTCTACAACAGAGATGCCAGCCGGAATTCGCGCAGAAGCCGTAGCAGAAGCCGGAGCAGAAGCCTCAGTTCCAGTAGAAGTCGCAGCCGACGTCGCGTTAAGAAGTCTAAAAAGCAACGCAGCAGGAAGAGGAGCAGCAGCCGGAGCAGCAGAAGTCCTAGTCGCAGCCGCAATCGTTCCCATCGAAGGAAGAAGGACAAAAAGAAGGTCAGAAAACAGCGGAGATCACATCACAGGACCAGGGAGTCACATCGGAACCCTTCGCCCAGCGTTGATATACCCATCGCCCATGCTACACCCTCGGAATTGTACTTGGAGCATTCAACTCGAATGGCTCTGGCCGTGGCCATGGCCTATGGGCAGGTCCTGAATGCAAACAGCCAAAAGGATGCAGCCAAAGAACGTGGATCTTCGCCCATGAGCGACATAGTCAGGGAACTGATGTCAGATGGAGAGCACGAAAACCCGGATCAAATTGATGCCCTCTCCATTTCATCGAGCGACGAAGCACAGAATGTGCTCACCATCGATGTAAGCTCGAACTCAGATTCCTCAGCGGGAAGTTCGGATACAGAATCCGACGCCGCCTCCAGCGCTGGCAGCTGCATAGATCTGGATCAAATGGAGTTGGATAACAATAATAGTGATATAGAAATAATCGAATGCCATGATGATAAGGAGAAAAAGGTACCTGAAGCCGTTAATAAAGAGCAAAAGCTCGACTCCGTGGACCTGACTGAAGATTGATTAAGGGTTAATTAATTAGAATAATAATTATCGTCGCCCAACATCACAATGAGTTAATCACATACTTCTGTATGTAAAGGCATCTCACAAATTTTTTTTTTAATATTAATTTTATTTACATTTAAGCGTCTCGGAATAATGAAGTTCAAGAAAGAGACAAGACATTATTTACTAATGTTAGCGCTAGCATGAAATAAGTAAAAAAGTGTGATTTTAATTCTTGTAAAACGGAGATTCGTGAAAGAACTAAAGAGATTGAGAACAACATTTAACATTTGCGTTTAATTGAATTAACAAAGCCTTCTTGATTTGGGAAACTCTTAAACGGAAAGGAAATTCTTACAGGTAGGTTTTCCCATTGTTTTTTTCTCTTCTATTTATTTTGTACAAACCTTCTATGAAAACAAAATGCTCCTTTTGTAGGGTATGGTGAAAACTGTTGCTCTCTTTGACCGATTTCTCCCACTGTCGCTCTCTCTCGCCACCTGAAAGAACAGCTGATTCTTTATTTACCATTTAATTTTCGATGGAAAACGCCAGCAAAAAGACGTCGTCAATTGGAAACTAAAGTGAAGCAATAATAATTAGTCCACAGCCACAGGATGTTCGGGAGCCTGAAGAAGAAGCTGAGCAGTGCGATCCAGGAGGGATTGGTTATATCGGAGAATCTGCAGCAGCAATATCGCCAGCGTGTCAGTTCCGGGAACGCGGGGAGTACCCAAACCAGTGGTGTTACGACCCCCACATCCACCTCTGGAATACCGTCGCTAGGTCTCAACGAAAGCCTGTCCTCCAGCAGGAGCAGCACTCTCTCCCTGAGCACGGCTTTCCAGCTAACAGACGGAATACCAACGCATCTGAATGTGGCGGCGGGCTGCAGTTTGCTGGCCAAGTACGAAGATGACTGGCAGCAGATCCATGTAGCCAACGAGGAGAATGCCGAGCAGGCCGCCAGGATTGCCTCACAGATCACAGGAGTAGAACAGAAGGCCAGCAGCCAGCGCAGGGTCGTTAGTGAGCTAAACTCAAGTCTGGCGGGGATTCCCACGTTAGTTGCCCAACTGCAAGCCAGCTCGAAGGTGCTGCAATCCTTGGAGGAAATGGGCAGGCAGCTGGAAATGGAGCTGGAGAAGCTGGAGGATCTGTGCGAGGAGTGCGAGCTGCAGGAGTTCATGCTGGAGCAGCAGTTCCAGCTATCCCGCCACAAGCAAAAGAAGCTCAACGAACTGGAGCAGTATCGCCAGAAAGTGGCGTCGCAGCATCAATCAAAGATGAAGGACCAGGAGCAGAAGCTGCTGCAGCTGCAAAGAGAGCGGCAGGCGGTCTTCGACGACGCCTTCCGCACCGACATGGAGGAGTTCAAACAGCACGGCCAGCTGACAAGTAATATGAGGATCGGAATATCCCAAAAAATTTGATATTTAAAGCCTTTTCTTTGTTTCTAGAAATTCAAACGACAAGCAACAAGTTGGCCCTGGAGGAAGTGGTCTTGGAACCAAACGAAGTGGAGGCCAAGGACGCTCTGGAGCAGTTCCTGAACGGTTGATGGACTCTTAAGACAGTCAAAAGACTCCCATTTGTGCCTTTAAGTGCAATAATAAGCATTAATTGGTTTAAAACGTAGCCAACCTTTGTTGGGTCTGGCAACGCCATCGATATGGCAGCGCTGGTAATGACAGCATCTGCGTTTTAAAGAGAAAATCGTTTTTTATTATAGCCTACTCGTTTTTATTATATACACAATTACAAATTAGATGACCTGTACCTACATATTTTTTATGAATATATATTCAAATCAGCAAAACATTCCGCCATGCTTTCGATTACGCGATGGTAAGTTCGCGCATGTCGGCAACTCTGGTATCACAAGAACAACAACAACCACCATCTGTGGCGATTAAAAACATCAATAAAATAAGATTATTTCCACGCAGCTTACACCTGTCGCAGGTTTCGTTTCTACCCGCTCTGCCCCCCAAGTTTCCGTACCCCTTCCTTGGCGAGCTCGAGCTTATGGGCGCAGTTGGATCAGCGGTGAGGCCCAAAATCGTCGACATGTCTTCCAAGCAGGCGAAATTCGTAGAGAACACGGTGGCCAGCAATAAAGTGGTTATTTTCAGCAAAACTTACTGTCCCTATTGCACCATGGCCAAGGAGGTGAGCAAGCGGAGGCGAGACCTTCAAGGGTCGCTTCCACCATTAGATTCAATATAATGTGGTTTTTTCTTGCAGCCCTTCCGAAAGCTGAACGTGGAGGCCACCATCATAGAGTTGGACGGTAATCCGGATGGAAATGAGATCCAGGCGGTTCTGGGCGAGATCACAGGTGCCAGAACTGTCCCCCGCGTCTTCATCGATGGCAAATTCGTTGGCGGCGGCACAGACATCAAGCGAATGTTCGAAACGGGAGCCTTGCAAAAGTACTTTCAATGAATGTAACGGTCCTTAAACATAGCCTGCATGCAGCTCCTTTTTATGTACAAACAAAGTTAGAGCACTTTTTTGCTAGTTAAAAGTTCAAAGTCCTAAATAAATTCTTTTAAAATGTATTGTAGTATCTGCTTATAGGATCTGTGAAAGTAAATACTAGATTTAAGGGGATGTGTGTTGAACGTTTTAAGACGATTTCAAAAACTATAAGAAATATTCCTCAGAATTTCCATGAATTAGTTTTTAAATTTTAATTAAAGACCAAGGCCCGTCTTTATATAAGAAAGTTTTACTTAAATTTATTATATTCCATAAAGCTGGGTCAACAGCTGTTAGCCAGAGTTGCCTGCTTCCTATAAAACAGCTGTTCAAGAGTTAAACGAAAGGTTTCTCTTTTGTTTTTTCGCCAATTTAAAGGGAGAATTCCCTAATTAAAGAAAATCATTCCTGAAATGTCCGACTTAGTAAGCGGAGAAGCCTCCGAATCCGATGAAGAACTGCAGGACAAGCACAAGGTAAAGTTAAGCTGCAATAATAAACATGTTCCCAAGATGACAACTTGGTTTTTATGACAGATTTTCGCCGCTGAAGTTCCTGGTGAAGCTACAGAGGAGGACGACGATGACGAGGACATCTATGAACAGCGCAGGGGCAACCACGTGAACAGCACCACCGCCTCCATTTACCGGAACAACCTGCTCCAGCGGAAACTGAGTATAACTTTGGTAAAACTTTATCCGCCCTCAATAAATATATATTTACCTTTTCTCCAGTTGAGAACAACATTGCCATTTGGAGATCTCTCACCGCTTTCACCCGCAGCTTTGTACTGAATGCCTCCAAGCAGCTGGTGACCACGGACCAGATGCTCATCAAATCTCAGGTTAATCTGCAATCTGCACATACATCCCTCCAGCAGGCCCAGAGGAATGCCCAGGAACTGCAATCCCGGATGGGTGCCATAATGACGAGCAGCTTTCTACCACACATAAACAACGTCCAGAAAGCTGTCTGACTATTCTATCCTAAGTTTTGTATTTGCAGCAATAAACGATCAAAATATAGGCTAATCTTCTGTATCGGAATTGGGCGCATAGGCCTGAGTATTGGGCGATGGCTCCCGCGGAACGTAGGTGTTCTGAAAGCAACGCGAAAAGATTGTTCGCATCTTGGTGGGGCGTTCAGGCGACGGGGGTATGGTTTCATCCTCATCGGAAGGCATCTGCGGGGCCGGCCCATCGTCCGAGTTGTAGAAGCACACCTCCGTGCTGGGCGGCACCGGAACAGGAGCTATGCTGGCCTCGAGAGCGGCATCGGCAGCTGCCAGCATTAGAGCCTCTTCCTCCGCTTCGTCGTCAATCAAAACCACTGTGTCCACTTCGGCTAGGTTTCGCGGTTGCTGCACAGAAGCCTGCTGCGCTTCAGAGTGTCGGAACTGGAATAGAGGAGGAGTTTCTAGGCTACTCTCCAGCTGCTCTTCCTCCTCCTGCACTCTTCGCTTTCGCTGCACTGCAGCCGGTTCCGTATTGTTGCTCTTGCGTTTACTGGCCACACTTGGCCCGGGAGTGCTGCTCTTTCGTTTAGAGCTCGCCGCCGTTGCCGCCGCCGCACATCGCACTTCTTCATCCTGGCCACTCAAATCGCGTTGGCAGTAATCATCCGAGAAGCTCACGTCATCCGGTGACAGCGTAGACATAATCAGCAAGCACTCAATCTCTCCATGTTTCTTAACCTTCAGGAGGAAAGGTCGCCCCGCATCATCGAACTCCAGGGTTAGCGACGCATTCAGACACTCGGCGAAGAGAAGAAAGGCGCGAAACTCCTTGATACAAAAGGTAATGATTGTTTCCTTGGTCACCTGATACTGGTCGAACTCATTGGGCTTGAGTTTCAGTTGCGTCCGCATGAACTTGTCATTAACTCGTGCTCCTTCTATGTAATTCTTGGCCACCAAGCTGCCGGAGTTGGCCTCCAAGGTTAATTCCTCCTCCGTGGTGTTAAAATTGTTGGATATGTCCGTGAATAGCTTGTGATCGCCACGGATTCTGAAAGGATTTATGGAGAATTAATAAATTCAAGGTCTATTCTTTGGGAAAACTCAGAAACTTACACATTTGGCCTCTGATCGGTGTCGATGTTAGTATTAATGTTTTGGTCATCAATAATGGAAATGGTGGCCTCCTTGGTCGTCTCCAGCTTGCAGCGTAGATTCACCTGCAAATTGGTTTGATTGTCCAGTATGTTGAGTTCACAGTACTCCACCTGGAAATGGCAATTTCACAATAAATAAGCCCGAAAGCAGCTGTTGACTATTTACCTCGTTCATGTTCCGGAAAACGGCCAAACAGCCCTTCATGGATATTTTGCAATAGAAATCAGAGTCTGGCGGCGTATCGAAAACCTCAAACATGGAACGCTTAAAGAATATGCTGCCCACCGCCGATTGAGTGGCATTTATGGCCCTCATTTGCAATCCTTGGGTGTCGATCTCAATGAACATTTCCTTGCCCACCTTGGACAGCGATTGTACGGCTTTGGCGATGACTGCAATAATAGGAATTTATTAAAAACTGAGCTCTTATAATTATTTTTTAGGCTACCCCTTGCATTGCTGCCCTCTAAAGTGTATTTCATTGGCAATTATTATTCACAAAAAGTTGTCGGCAACGAAAATTCGCGCTAAATTTGTAAACAAACCGATTAGAGTGACCGAAGAGAGAAAATATCGCCCAAAGAAAGTACTATCTTCTAGTATTTTTTAAAAGCCAGGGGAGTTTATGGAAGGTGTACCTAGGCTCTACACTAAAAAGAATTATAATAGATATTTAAGCTCGTGTTAAAAATTTTAGCTTTCAACTGCGGCTATTCAATTTGTATAAAAAAAGTTGTATCAAATACCAACATTATTTCCCATAACGACTATCGATAGTTTGCCATCAGGATTTCTGGTCACACTGTGCACGGCAGGCCGGTCGAACGCCACATCAGTTCTAAACTTAATTAACGAAAAAAACGGGGCTAAAACCAGCTAACAAACTGGTGGAAAAGTGCAAACAAAAGAGGTTCTTCTTGGTGTTGGGGCATCCGTTATGTGCGTGGCGAGAAAAGCGTAGGAAAACGTAGAGTGCCAAAACAACGATGTTACGTGCCGTGGCTTTGTGTGTGTCTGTGGTGGTGCTCCTCCTCCTGGCGGCGCCGTCGATGTCCGCCGAATCGAGTCAGAGTTATCCGATCACCACACTGATCAATGCCAAATGGACGCAGACGCCGCTATACCTGGAGGTGGCCGAATATCTGGCCGATGAGCAGGCTGGCCTGTTCTGGGATTACGTTCAGGGAGTGACCAAATTGGACACGGCATTGAATGAATATGGTTCGTGTTTCTCCCATCTAATACCACATTTGATTATATATAGATTCCCCCTTGCAGATACCGAATCGCAGCAGTATAATGCCGCCTTGGAACTCGTCAAGAGCCACGTGAGCTCGCCCCAGTTGCCGCTCCTCAAGTTGGTCGTGTCCATGCACAGCTTGACGCCTCGGATTCAGACCCACTTTCAACTGGCCGAGGAGCTGCGTAGCGGTGGCTCCTGTCAGGGCTACACCTTCGTGCAGGTGGGCACCGAATTAGCCTGCAGCTTCAATGAGTTGCAGAAAAAGTTGGCTTTGCCGCTGGCCAAGGACAGTTTGGATGCTCCGGTGATAACCTACAGCTTCGATCACATCTTTCCGGGCAGTGAGAACAATACACGGACTGTGGTGTTGTATGGGGACCTGGGCAGCTCCCAGTTCCGCACCTACCACAAGCTCTTGGAGAAGGAAGCGAACAGTGGTAAGATTCGGTATATCCTGCGTCACCAGTTGGCCCAGAAGGACACGAGACCGGTGCGTCTGTCTGGTTACGGAGTGGAACTTCACCTAAAGTCCACCGAGTACAAGAGCCAAGATGATGCTCCCAAGCCCGAGGCGGGCGCATCTTCTGACGAGGATTTGGCCAACGAATCGGATGTCCAAGGTTTCGATTTCAAAATGCTAAAGGAGAAGCATCCCACGCTAAAGAGAGCTCTGGATCAGCTGCGCCAACGACTCCTGCAAGGCAACGATGAGATTGCCCAGCTGAAGGCCTGGGAATTCCAGGATCTGGGTCTTCAGGCAGCCGCTGCCATTGCCGAGATTCAAGGAGATGAAACCCTACAAATTCTCCAGTACACTGCCCACAATTTCCCCATGTTGGCTAGGACTCTGTTGGCCCACAAGGTTACGGATGCGTTGAGGGCGGAGGTCAAGCACAACTCGGAATCGTTTGGCCGAAGCCTGAATGTGGCCCCACCGGATGGAGCTCTGTTCATCAACGGACTGTTCTTCGATGCGGACACCATGGATCTGTACTCTGTAATTGAGACGCTGCGCTCGGAAATGCGCGTCCTGGAAAGCCTGCACAGCAACAATGTGAGGGGTAACCTCGCTAGCTCTCTCCTGGCCTTGGATCTTACCGCATCCAGCAAAAAGGAGTTTGCCATCGACATTCGGGACACGGCAGTGCAATGGGTCAACGATATCGAGAACGATGCCCAGTACCGGCGATGGCCATCATCTGTGATGGATCTCCTGCGGCCCACGTTCCCCGGCATGCTGAGGAACATCCGAAAGAATGTGTTCAACTTGGTGTTGGTGGTCGATGCCCTGCAGCCGACGGCCAGGAGCGTGATCAAGCTATCCGAATCCTTTGTCATTCATCAAGCTCCCATTCGCTTGGGCCTGGTCTTCGATGCGAGGGATGCCAATGAGGATAATCGGGAGGACTACATAGCCATCAGTTGTGCCTTTAATTATGTGAGTCAGAAGAAGGATGCCCGAGCTGCCCTGAGTTTCCTCACCGACATCTATGCGTCCGTTGGTGAGACGAAGGTCGTGACGAAAAAGGATATTGTGAAGCAACTCTCCCAGGAGTTCACCACTCTCAGTGCCGGCAAGGCGGAGGAGTTCCTGGAGGAGGATTCCACGTACGATTATGGCCGGGAACTGGCCGCAGAGTTCATTCAACGTTTGGGCTTCTCCGACAACAAGGGACAACCGCAGGCGCTGCTCAATGGCGTCCCAATGCCCAGTAATATCGTTACCGCCGACAGTGACTTCGAGGAGGCCATCTTTACCGAGATTATGAGCCACACCACCAATCTGCAGAAGGCCGTGTACAAGGGTGAGATGACGGACAGCGATGTAGCCATCGATTATCTGATGAATCAGCCCCATGTAATGCCCCGATTGAACCAGAGGATTCTCAGTCAGGAGGATGTCAGGTATCTGGACATTAATGGCGTCGCCTACAAGAATCTGGGCAATGTTGGTGCCTTGAATCGCCTCTCCAATCGCGATATGACCGCCACTTTGATGGAGAATCTCAAGTACTTCGGTGGCAAGAAGTCCACGGAGCTAATTGGTCGCTCATCGCTGCAGTTTCTCACGATTTGGGTATTCGCGGACTTGGATACGGAACAGGGCCGTTCCCTGCTCACCCACGCCTTGGAATATGTTCAGGGTGGCGAAAGTGTCCGCCTGGCTTTTATTCCGAACACTGAGAGCGCTTCCTCGAAATCCGACAAGAAGAACCTCAATCGTTTGGCCTGGGCCGCCATGCAGACCCTGCCGGATCCGAGTCAAGCCACCGAGCTGGTTCTCAGGTGGATGAAGAAGCCCAAGGAGAAGATTGAGGTACCCGCACAGTTGGAGGATATTCTCGGTTCCACGGAGCTTCATCTGAAGATGTTAAGAGTTTACTCGCAGCGTGTATTGGGTCTGACCAAGTCCCAGCGCTTGGTCATTGGCAATGGACGCCTCTACGGTCCCCTGGCCGCGGAGGAGACCTTCGATAGCGCTGACTTTGCCCTGCTGGCCCGTTTCAGTTCCCTGCAATATGGCGACAAAGCGCGCCAAGTTCTGAAGGAATCGGCTCAAGATGTCAAGGAAGAATTCACCAGCGACACCTTGCTCAAGCTCTATGCTAGCCTGCTTCCTCGTCAAACCAAGACGCGTTTCAAGCTACCCACGGACCTGAGATCGGATCACTCGGTCGTGAAGCTGCCACCCAAGCAGGAGAAGCTACCACACTTCGATATAGCAGCTGTATTGGATCCCGCATCGCGAGCAGCTCAGAAGCTAACACCTATCCTAATACTCCTCCGTCAGGTGCTGAACTGCCAGCTGAATCTCTATCTGATTCCCGTGCCCCAGCACAGCGATATGCCCGTAAAGAACTTCTACAGATATGTGGTGGAGCCCGAAATTCAATTCGAATCAACTGGCAGCCGATCGGAAGGTCCTTTGGCCAAGTTCAGCGGATTGCCCGCCAATCCCTTGCTCACCCAACAGCTCCAGGTTCCTGAAAACTGGCTGGTGGAAGCTGTGCGAGCCGTCTACGACTTGGATAACATTAAGCTGACCGATATTGGTGGACCCGTGCACAGTGAGTTCGATTTGGAGTACCTGCTGTTGGAGGGACACTGCTTTGACGCCGCCAGTGGTGCTCCGCCAAGAGGATTGCAGCTCGTGTTGGGCACTCAGAGCCAACCGACGCTCGTGGACACCATAGTGATGGCCAATTTGGGTTACTTCCAACTGAAGGCCAATCCTGGAGCTTGGTCCCTGCGACTACGTGACGGCAAATCCACGGATATCTACGGAATAAGTCACATTGAGGGCACCAATACCCATCACACGGCCGGATCTACGGAAGTTCAGGTTCTTATCACATCCCTGCAATCGCATGTCATTAAGCTGAGGGTCTCGAAGAAGCCGGGCATGCAGCAGGCGGAACTCCTTGCCGATGACAATGAACAGGCGGCGCAGTCGGGTATTTGGAACAGCATCGCCAGCAGCTTTGGCGGAAGCAATGGCAACCAGGCAGTTACCGATGAGGATACGGAAACCATTAATATCTTCTCTGTGGCATCGGGACACCTGTACGAACGCCTGCTCCGAATCATGATGGTGTCGCTGCTGAAGCACACAAAGTCCCCGGTGAAGTTTTGGTTCTTGAAGAACTACCTTTCGCCGCAATTCACCGATTTCCTGCCGCACATGGCCAGCGAGTATAACTTCCAGTACGAATTGGTTCAGTACAAGTGGCCCCGTTGGCTCCATCAGCAGACGGAGAAACAGCGGACCATTTGGGGCTATAAGATCCTCTTCCTGGATGTGCTCTTCCCGCTGAATGTAAGGAAAATCATTTTCGTAGACGCCGATGCCATCGTACGAACTGATATTAAGGAACTCTATGACCTGGATCTCGGAGGAGCGCCCTATGCCTATACGCCGTTCTGTGATTCACGCAAGGAGATGGAGGGCTTCCGGTTCTGGAAGCAGGGATACTGGCGGAGTCATCTGATGGGCCGGCGTTACCACATTTCCGCTCTGTATGTGGTGGATCTAAAGAGGTTCCGGAAGATTGCAGCTGGAGATCGGTTGAGAGGTCAATACCAGGCGCTCAGTCAGGATCCCAATAGTTTATCCAATTTGGATCAGGACTTGCCCAACAATATGATCCACCAGGTGGCCATTAAATCACTGCCCGACGACTGGCTCTGGTGCCAGACGTGGTGCAGCGATACCTCCTTCAAGAGTGCCAAGGTGATCGATCTGTGCAATAATCCGCAGACCAAGGAGGCCAAGCTAACGGCCGCTCAGAGGATTGTGCCCGAGTGGAAGGACTACGATGGAGAGCTCAAGACCCTGATGGCCCGCATCGAGGACCATGAGAATTCGCATGGCAGCAGGGACACCGCTGATGAGGATTCAGGAGTGCAAGATCCGCTGGTGGTCACCACGGTAACGCCACCCCATGAGCCCAAGCACGGCGAGCTGTGATCCACGCGTGTAGTTAAATCAAACGAGGTTTAGTGAATTTAAGTACCCAAATATCGATGGAAACACAACTTGATTACTACTTAGCTAAGACCCCCCCATCACCCGACACATATTTGTACATTTTAATTAGAATTTAATCACAAAAAACGACTCACCAAAGTCTGAAAATTGTCTTTTCTAAACTCGATTTCATTTTCTTGTCTTGCATTCCAAGTGCTCTATGGCCACTAACTGAATTAAGCTGAAAATATGTAGAATGTCATAAAGCAGGATGCGCCTTTAAGTTAAAAGTTCTTTGAAATGTATTAAAAGCTGTGGAGTGAATAGTAATTAAATATAGCGGTTATTTTATTTTGAAAATTACTTATGGAGACAAGCGTGATTTAAGCTGAACACAGAAAGTCGAAATGCACATTTTATTGAATAGCTTTTCAAGTCTCGTAAGAACTGAAGTGAATAGTAAGTCACTAAAATGTAATTGACTTAAAATATTTTTGGGGGACGTACAGCAACTCCAATTTAGTGGCAACTCCAATTTCGTGGCAACGCCAACCATGTGGCAGCACCAACCAAGTCCAAGTGAGTTTATAAGGCATATGGATATTATCTTCAGATTAAATTAAGCTGAAGAGAATTTCAGGGCACGCTTTAAAGTTCGTTTTTTATGTTTCTGAAATATTTTCAGGATGTACGGCAACTCCATCCAGGTGGCAAAGCCTGGAAGATGGCCACCCCAACATCTGGTGGCAACGCCAAGTTCCCATCAACTTAAACGATGATTTTCTTTATTTTAGTTTTTATTTCAAATTATAATTTGAATTCTTTTTGCTTTTGTCTGTGTATCTACATAAAGAAAT
>JAEIIF010001187.1:0-17220 GCA_018874455.1 Drosophila trapezifrons
TAGAGTCGTCTTGCTCGCACTTACGTAAAATCCTATGTCAAGCCTCTAATAAAAACTCTAGTTAATAAAGTTTTTAATATAGTATCATAACACCATTAACGAAAATCCTTTTGTTTTGGGTGTTTTTATATATTTAAGAGCTTCAAGGCACGCTCGATCTTTAAGAGCAGAAAACAATGTTTGTCATAATTATTTTCTGGACACATTATGGTCCCAACCCAGTAGACACGACTAAAGAATGAATACAAATTACTTGTTCAACCTTTCCCCAAATTTTATTCTGCAAAACTTAATTGCACATCACAATTTTCTTATTATAAGAGGGTCATCCAGATGGCTCCTTCACTTTTCTCCGGCTCAGTGCTTGCCACCCTTTTTCTTGTAGTGCTTTTGGCCATGTTTCTTGGAGCCCTTTTCGCCATGCTCCTTCTTTTCTTCGTAGCTGTCGCCGTGCTTGTGCCCCTTCTTGTACTTCTTGTGATCCTCGTCATGGTGGCCCTTCTTAAAGTGACCATGGTGCTTCTTGTGGCCCTTCTTTTTGCCGCCCTCGTGCTTTTCGCCCTTCTTGTGCTCGCCGTGCTCCTCAGCGTGATGATGGTGCTCCTTTCCGAACTTCTTGTGATGTCCACCCTTGTGTTCGTCATCATAGAACTTCTTCTCCTTGATGTATTCATCTTTGTTAAACTTTTTGTGGTACTCCAGCTCCTTGTGTCCCTTCTTGTGCTTCTTCTTGTGATGATGCTTCCCGCCCTTCTTGTGGGCACCGTGCTCGTGCTTCTCTCCGTGCTGATGCTCCTCGTCGTAGTGCTTCTTCTTCTTGGATCCCTTGTCGCCGTGGTGGTGTTCGTGATCCTCCAGCTCGTGGTGCTTCTTCTCGTCCTCCTCCCACTCCTTGTGCTCCTTGTGACCGTGTTCACCCTTGTGTTCCTCGGCACCAAATTTCTTTTTTTCGTACTTGTCGCCGCCTTCCTCCTCCTCGGAGGATGACGACTCCTTCTTTTTCGCCGCCGCGTAGGTCAGCAGCAGTCCCAGGACCAGCAGCAGCTTCAGGTAACTACCATGCATCTCGCATTCTTTTCTCAGTCAACTGGCGGGCAGGCAGTGGAGATTGCTTTTATATTATACGCTGGACCACAGAATGCCGAGTGATGCAAGCAAACCTCGGGAGCTGACGTAAAAGTTTTCTGCTTCACTGGCTGGCTCCGCACACTTTACCGCAATCAATCGAACTTCTTGTCGCGCCGTGAGAGTGAGAGATTGGCCTCCAAAGTTATGATCAGTTGTTTCTTCAACAAAGTAAGCTAAGAAGTTTATTCTTACGGTTAGGCATTCTCTTGCTGTTGCAGCAACATAGAATAAAAGCTTTATCAAGGTAAAAGGGTACTTTTTGTAGAGGAATACAATGTAAAGACGGTAGACCCCTTTATATAACAAGGCTTTATGAATTGTTTGTGAATAACCCACATATTAAACATTAAAGATGCATTTTACGATAGAAGATATAGCATTTATTACCTAAATCACACTACCATCTGCAAGGCTATACGATTAAGGTAAAATATAAAGAAATACCCAGGTCTGACAGCTGTTCTAGTTTTCTTCTTAAGATGGTCGAAGTTGTCCCTTAACGTCTTCCACGGCCGTTGTACTTCTGACTGGACTGTAAACTTCATAGAAAGTCTCTTCCAGGCTGGGCAATACACAGACAATTCAGTGCTTTACAGCAATAATCGATAAATAAACGTAAAGTTAACAGTGCTGTTATTCTTTCACGTTCAGCTACATTTTAGGAGGGCAGAAAACCGAATTGCTTTTATCTGGGTATTATCTTTTTCGGACAGATAGCTGTCAAGCAGTTTAACAGGGACTCGGTAGAACTCGGTAACTCGGTAGAAAACGGCCCTTAGTTTTGCAATTATTACATTTTATTTCTAATGTACAACAGAAACTTTAATCTTGGTGAATTCTATTTTAAAATCCTATACTTTACAGTAAGGTAACCTAAAATGCTACGATTTAAGAACTAAAACTAAAGCCCACTTAAGCGCAGAAAACTATTCCTGGTGCTTGGACTTTTTCTTTTTCTTGGCTGGTGTGGGCTCGTCTACGGGCTCTGGCGCTGCCGCCGCCTCCGCCTCAGGGGCTTCCTCGTCCTTTTGCTTCTTCTTCTTCTTCTTTTTCTTCTCGGACTTAATTTCCGCATCCTCTTCAGCTGGTGCATCCTCCTCCTCCTTGATTTCCTTCTTAACAGGCGTCTGTTCCGCCTCCGAATGCTTGCGTTTCTTGACGTTCAGGGTGTTGTCAGCCTCGGGTTGGTAGGTGAACACCTCGCTGGAAAATGAATAAGAGAAATTAGTAAGTGAATAGGGAAAAATAAGCCCTGAACACAACATAAACACAATTTCGGTCAGACAGCCAAGGTTTATCGTCATCGTAATCGGATAAATGCGAAACCTTTTTGGTATCATCATTGGAAATCGGTTTATAATGTTACATAATCTAGTGATTGAACCCACCTCTTGGCTTGGTATTTCTCGAACTTGGCCTTGGCCTTGCCAGTGCCCGAAAGTTTGCGCAGGTTGCCCTCCTCCAGCAGTCGCAGGCGGGACTCCAGCTTCACCTTGTGCGCCGCGCCCAACTCAAAGGTTGCCTCCTCGCCGAAGGCATCCACTCGAGTGGCCAGCGACGCCTTGGCGGCCAGAGATCGCGACATCTTGCCCTTGTTCTTCTGGCTCGCCTGACCCACCAGCTGGGCGTGGTAAATCAAACCGTACTTGGGCGTATCCTTCTTTGTTTTCAGAGCACGGAAGAGCGCCTTCTCGGCACCCAGGATTTGTACCGTAGAAGAGGGATGCTTGGCCAAGTTTATCAGCGAGCCGGCATGAGCAATCAGCCTAGCGCCCACTGTATCTCCCACGAGGACAGTCAAATTGGGAGCCATAGCCATCATCCTGGCCTTGAGGTAGTCGTACAAGTGAATGCGGTAATCGTTAATCGAGATGATCTCGTCGCACAGACACTGGATATTCAGCACATCCTCCTCGGAGATTTCCGTGCCCATAGAGATCTCGGCCGCCTCCTTCACCTTCTCCTCCACGTCCTCGGGCAAGATGTCGGACAGATCGGCCGCCGACATGTTGTCCCTGGTGCCCACCAACTTAATCGTCTTCACGAAGGCAATGTTGTCGGTGATGATCTTGCCCAGCTCGGGAAAGTGCCAGCCGTACCACTCGCGGGCCCTCATCATGTAGTTGTTTAGCTCCTTGTCCAGGTCGTCCAGCAGGCACTGCGCCTGCACGATCATAGTGTCGATCTTGTCCGGCGAGAACTTGAGCTTGTAGCGCGACAGGGAGTGGGCGAGACCCAGGGCCATGGCGGTCATCTCCCGCTTGGGCAGGCCGCCGAGCAGACTGTCCGCCTGCTGGCGGATGCAGCGCATCAGCTCCTGGACACCCGTGTTGTAGACACACTGCACGGACAGCTTGTCCTTGATGGCGGTGCCCAGCTTGGCATCTGCCACCAACAGCGACGCCTGCACGTCGTCCACGAGCAGTTTCTTCAGAGTTTTCTTCAACGGTTTCGCCACCTTGCCCTCCACCGCCGCTGTGGCGGCTGCCAGGGCCTCTGTGGTGTCGTTGAATTTCTCAAAGTGCTTCAATTTCAGCAATTTGTTGGCCTTCTCCGGAGTCTCGAACTCCAGGTACAAATTGTCGACCTGCTCGAGCTTCTTCTCGTCCAGCAACTTGAAGATCGCGTAGCCCGCCGGCGTTTCGTAGAGCACAAACATTGTATCACGCTGTGCTCATTTAGTTTTAATTTTTACTTAAAAAACTCAGTAAAACTCTCGGCACCAGCAGCAGACTTAACCTTCTTTCCCGTTTGCCGCGTGTAAAAGAAAAATCCAAAATGAAGCGTGAGCACGTGTATGAGTCGCGGCCAGTGTTGCCACTCGATACGCGTTTAACAGCACAATTCCATCGATGTCACAAGGACTGTTAACAAATTCACCACAAAAAGTAAAGCGCGAAGAACGAACCGGAAGACAAGTGTCTCGACCACACGATACCCTACACCTACAAATCATTATCTTTGATTATAAAAACTTGTACATGTATTAAACTATTCCGCGCTTTGATATGGTAAAAATGATATAGTAAAGGCCTTAAAAAGTGGCAGAACTTTTCTTTGTCAATTCCGATATTCATAGTTTATAGATATACGTTTTTAAGAACTTATGCGGATTCATTTCATTTATGATTTCTATTTCATACTATACTGTCGATTAAAGTGATAAGATTCGGTAAAGGTGATTTCAGACTTTGTATTAACCATTCAGATCGAATATACCCCGAAGATAGCAGGCAAGTAGTATTCAGACATAACACGTGTGCGTGCTGTTATCGGACAACAGTAGCCGCAGTGCGCTTAACATTACTTTCAAGCTTAACAGCACGCAATGAATCCTAACATATGCTCAGATGTCCGCGCCTAACAGACTCAGTTTCCACCACGAAAAACTGCCTGACTCCCCACACTCCAAACAATTCAAAATTTTTGCATGGCACCGCTACATACACACACACCCTCATACGAATCTGTATGTATGCGGATCTCGCCATGTTACAAAAAGGATAAATCCCATTATTGACAATGAATGAAAATGGAAATGGCGAATTTGCTTACCTGCGTCGCTGCCTGGCCTTGCGCTCGCGGCAGTGGCGGGCGAAATGGCCACGGCCTCCGCATTCGTAGCACTTATCGTCGCCACGACCACCGCCGCCTCCACCACCACGGTCGCGTCCTCCGCCGCCCCCGCCTCCACCTCCTCCTCCGCCACCACCAGATCTAGCGTATTTGCCCGTGGACAGCTCCACTCGGGCCCGACGTCCGCACACTGTCCGGCCGTCTAATCCGCGCACGGCGTCGGCGGCGTCCCGGGCGCTCTCAAACTCCACGAATGCGAAGCCTGGTGGGTTGCGGGCGATCCAGACGCTGCGCAGACTGCCGTACGCCCCGAACACGTACTCCAGGTCGTTCTTGCGGGCATTGTTGCCCAGGTCGCCGACGTACACCTTCCTATCGCTGGGGTGGCGCGACATTCTGTTTATTCCGCTTTTCTCGACTCGGCTTGGGCTTGGGGGCTGCTGTGTTAATGTGGCAGCAGCGGCCTCTGCAGCGCAGAAAAAATCGATGAGAGTCGGATATATTCACTTGCTACGCTTCCTCCGCAGCTCCTTCAGTTCGACGCACCCTGGCGATCGCTTTTTTTCACTCGGGGCGAGCAGCAACTTCGATTTCGTGTTTATTTTCTATTTTTTTGCAGCACAAAACTCATTTTACCGGGTAGCAAACAGAGGGACCCTGCGTGGGCTGTGAAAATATACCGTCGGATTAGCGAAATATACCAGCAAACATATTGGTGAAAATACTACTGGAGTAGCAGAATATGGTCTTATAAAACAGGATTCGCGGATAGTATTTTGCAGAACGTCTGGCCGCGCTGATGTGCAGTATTCAGATTCGAAAGAGACGATACCTAGAGAATGGGCGGTTATTTTTAGGGGAAATCCAGCAAACGCCACACAAGCCGTTGCAACGCCACACAATCCTTTTGTTAATATTTTATCTTGACAGAATGACGGCGACTCAAAAATTCAATATGAGGGGAGTAATAAGAATGAACCAGAATGAAACGATTGCACATTTTATATCGTCCTGGCTATACGAGATTATTATTTATAATAACTCTTGTCAAGGAAGGAGTAACAGGAAAGTGTGCCAGCCCTGGGGGACCAAGTCGTAGCCAAAATCTATGATTAAAATTCATGGGAATATACCGCAATCGCCGCAGTGTGGCTGCGATTCTCTTGCACCAAAATCTTTTTCAGTATATATCGGCACGCCGGATGGTATATTGTCTCGGGCAGATAGCGGTCACACACCTTTAAACGTGGCGGCGATTTTTATCATATAAGTTAGGTTATATCGTATGCATCAAAATCATACAATTATTTATAAGCTAGTTTTTTAAGGAAAAAACACTTAAATTTAGTGAATTTGCAGTGCGAAATCTTTAAAAAACCACAGACGAACACTTGGCACAAACGGTAAGAATGGAAAGCAATTGAAAATCACATTTTACATAACAATTTCGGGGCTTTAACAAAATGCCTGCCTTTCCAAAACGACTGAATACCTGACGCAGCTGCCATTGCTCGGTGTGGTTGTGTTGGTGCGTGTGTAGAGTAAAATTTGTTCGGCTCGGTTCGATTGTGGCACAGTAGCTCTTTGTTTTTTCGCCAAGCGCTTGTGAGTTTTGATCCGTGCCATTTTCGCCTGCGGCTAGCGTTTTTCCGTACCAATTTCGGCACTTTTCTTCCACCCATCATAGTGGAAAATTTCATATTTTTATACATACATACAAGAAATGCTATGTATAACACCACACCAACGCACACGCATACCAATGAAAATCGCTCGGTTCGGTCTGTCGGCGGCGGCCATTCGCGCACACACTTACAGATGCCAACTCATGCACTCACACATACGAAGCAGATTGCGGTGCAAAATACAAAAATCATGCGAAATTTTTAAAATTGCGTAGTAGAAATCTTGGTTAATTTCGCTCCCGTTTCCCGGCTCGTTAGCGAAAATGTACAAGAGGTGCCCTGTGTGAACTGTGTTGCCGCGAACGGAGTGCTTTTCCGGTCTCAACCCAACCATATAAATGAAATAACCAGATTTCGTGCTTATAAAATAGCAAATAGCTCCCAGTGAAATGTGTCCCAGATTTCAAGAATATAAACCCAAAAGCCGACGACCATATTTCTTTAGATTTCTTTGTTGTAGCATTTTTTTTTTCATCAGGCACGTCTTCCATTTTGTTTTTTTTTTTTCTTCGTTGCCGTCGCCGCTGCTGCCTGCTTCTGCCGTGGTGAATTTCCCACTCACTCCGCCGATATTCATTCAGTTCGCTTCACAGTCTTGTGTACTCCTACGAAAAAAATAATCCCATCCGAGCGGAGGAAAACTCCAACAGAAGTGTTTGTTTTTTTTGACGGAATTAACATTTCCTTTGGCCTGCTTTGCGAGGGCATTGCTTTTTGGTACGTTTCTTTTCGCCATCCATTCGCTTTCACGTCGCACATGGCGTTGCCACATGTTTTCACTTGCTGCCAATGGAAAAATGTCTGCGAGACACTACGGTAGCTGCGAGTAAAGAAAATGAGAATTTACAATTACGGGCATACGGATAATAGTGTAACTCTGAAATTTGCAAGATATCTGTGCTGGTGGTATTTGCGTAGCCCTCATCTCATCCGGCAATCCCACAGTAAATGGCGCGCAAATGTGGTGAACCGGCAGAGACTCTCTTTTCACCTTGGAATAAGTTCGTTGTTCTCATTGATAGGCGGCATGTGTGTGGGTGTGAGTTTCGGAAGAGCTGAGGCTGGGGACATTGCTGCAACAACAAAGCCGCTCGTGACACAGCGAAAAGAAAACAATACTTTCACGTAGCCGTGTAAAAGCGGGTGCTGAAGACGAGGTGCTCCGAAGAGGAGCATGTAGTGCTGCAGAGAAGCGAACAAACTTGTGAACGTGTACAAAAAGCAGTTAGACGGCAAAAATCACACAGATACTGGTGTCCAATGCCCATCGGCTGTGTGTGTTGTGTGTGTGTGTGTACCGGCCGGTTGCTTTTGCTGCCTACCTGTGCCTTTCATAATTATCTGTGCCTATTTCGCTTTGGCTCTCTTTCTGCCGCCTCTCTCTCTGGGTCCGTGTCCCTCTTTTTGTCATCTGGCTATTCCCACTCAATTCGCACCTACAGAAGTCAAGATCAGTTCTTCAGTTTTGATTAACACGATTTCTATATAATTCTATCTTTATATCTTTCCATGTGCCTGCTGCAAACAACAACAACAACATCGATAATGTGTAGAAAGTTACGTGTGAACGTCGTGGCTTTTGTTTAATTGTTTTGAACGGAAAGAACTTTGGCAACGTTAAAACCAACCTATAAGATACATAAGAACACCAGCAACAACAACGGCAACAGTGTAACAAATTCAAAAAAAAAAGTGCGCATCCCCTTAAAAAAAAAAACCAACAACAAACACAACAACACACAAGTTAATTTCTTTTGCAACCGGGTTAAGAAAAAAGCGGCAAGATTACGTCAATTATTGAAAACCTACCCGGCGCCATAGCTCACAACCACAACCAGAACAACATCATGGAAGAGGACGAGAGGGGCAAACTGTTTGTGGGCGGCCTATCCTGGGAGACGACACAGGAGAACTTGTCGCGCTACTTCTGCCGCTTCGGCGACATCATCGACTGCGTGGTGATGAAGAACAACGAGAGCGGCAGGTCGCGCGGCTTTGGCTTCGTCACCTTCGCCGATCCCACCAACGTCAATCATGTGCTCCAGAACGGACCGCACACGCTGGACGGCCGCACCATCGATCCGAAGCCGTGCAATCCTCGCACGCTGCAGAAGCCGAAGAAGGGCGGCGGCTACAAGGTCTTCCTGGGTGGCCTGCCCTCGAATGTCACCGAGACGGATCTGCGCACCTTCTTCGGGCGCTACGGCAAGGTCACCGAGGTGGTGATCATGTACGACCAGGAGAAGAAGAAGTCGCGCGGTTTCGGCTTCCTCTCCTTCGAGGAGGAGTCGTCCGTGGAGCATGTGACCAACGAGCGTTACATCAATTTGAATGGCAAGCAGGTGCGTGACCGTAGATCCCTGTACTTTTACAGATTAATTACCATATCCCCTCCAGTTAACAAATTACAGCCAGACTTTCTAGTAATAATTTCCTTAAAAGCCCCAAAGAGGTTTCTAGAGATTCCGAAGATTCTTGGCCTTAAGCCTTTGTAGCTAATTAAGTTTTCCCCTTTAAATGAGAGCCAGTAATAAAGTATCTTTTTCCCGCTCCTCCTCACAGGTCGAGATCAAGAAGGCCGAGCCTCGTGACGGATCTGGCGGCCAGAACTCCAACAACAGCACTGTGGGCGGCGCCTACGGCAAGTTGGGCAACGAATGCAGCCACTGGGGACCGCACCATGCTCCCATCAACATGATGCAGGGCCAGAACGGCCAGATGGGCGGACCTCCGCTCAACATGCCCATTGGGGCGCCGAACATGATGCCTGGCTATCAGGGCTGGGGTACGTCGCCGCAGCAGCAGCAATACGGCTACGGAAATAGCGGACCCGGCTCGTACCAGGGCTGGGGTGCACCGCCCGGTCCCCAGGGACCTCCGCCGCAGTGGTCAAACTACGCTGGACCACAGCAGACGCAGGGCTATGGTGGCTACGACATGTACAACTCGACGTCGACCGGTGCACCTTCGGGACCATCAGGCGGCGGTAGCTGGAACTCGTGGAACATGCCACCCAACTCGGCCGGACCCACCGGGGCACCGGGAGCTGGAGCAGGCACTGCTACGGACATGTACTCGCGGGCTCAGACCTGGGCAGCGGGCGGTCCATCGACCACCGGACCCGTCGGCGGCATGCCGCGCACCGGACCCGGAAATTCGGCCTCGAAGTCTGGCTCTGAGTACGACTATGGCGGCTATGGTTCTGGTTACGACTACGACTACAGCAACTACGTGAAGCAGGAGGGCGCCTCCAACTATGGAGCTGGGCCACGGTCAGCGTATGGCAACGACAGTTCCACGCAGCCGCCCTATGCCACTTCACAGGCTGTCTAAGGAGGAGGATATGCATAAGAAGGAGGATTAAGTGGAGACGGAGAAGGAGAAGGAGTTGGAGCCGGAGTAGCAGAGCAGAATGATGTCGTCGTCGGCGGAGTCGTCCTCGTCGGCGAATGATGAAGACAGAAAAGAGATGGTGGTAATTGTAAGCTAAAGCGTCGTCTGTTCGTTTTTATTTCAGATCAGATCAGTTGTTGAAATTAATATTATAAACTCTTGTACAACTATTATTTAAAGCGAAACCAATTTAACAACACGAATGAATACCTAGCGACAAGTCAGATTCATAGATATATATATACATGTATGTTCTATATAGCAATGAGTATGTAATAATAGGCAAAAACATCAGCACACAACACCAACAACAACCATTATTCAGACAAGAGAACCTAATTTCTTTCATGCAACACACATTATACACCCCCCCCTACACACACCTGTCAAGCCAAGCAACTAACAAGAACTACTACACCCAACTAGAACTAAAACTACAACTAAAACCCGTAGACTCATACGATACACAAGGCATTAACAAACAACAAAATAGAAAGTGAGGATTTAAACGTAATGATTTACAAGTATAAAGTTTAGCTAATTAGACCCAAAAGAAGATCAAGAAAGATGAGGGAGTGCGAGGAAAACCAACACAACAACAACAACACAACCAAGAAAATAAGAACTTATATAATTTTATTAAAAACAAAAAGTACACAAGTAAAGAGAGATGATCCCCCTTAATTACTAAAATTAGTAAATACACAAATTCGAAATTGTACATTTTAAAGCAAAAGCCGCGGCCAGTGTGCCCTCCGACCTCCTCCATCGGCTGCCTGCTTTTTCGATCCCCGCCCTCTGGACAGTATCGCGTCTGTTGGCGACAAGGTTTAGTGAGTGTTTGTTGCTTGCGAAGGAACCCGCCGCCCGCCCAGAGATAACATTGGTTCCGAGAACCCAGCGCTTGCCTTAGCCTCTTTGTGACTCATTGACGACCGATCATGACAATGCCGACTCTAGTTGTGGCTCTATTGGCCAGCGACGATCGGCCAGCTATAGATACTGCCCGGGGGTGGTAGGAGGAAGAGGAGGCGGTGGTGGTGGTGGTGGCGGCGGAATAGGGCGGAGGGACTGGCAGGGGAATGATGATACGTTACAAAATTAAAAATTTACCATTTAAAGTAAACAAAACGAAAAAAACTAGCTAAAAGTTAAACTACATATATAAAGAAACCTAATTGATAAGCGTATGTCGTCGTTTACATCTAAGCGAAAGTTGAACTTGAAACTAGAATTATATAGTGCGTTGGATTTATTATTTAAAGTTAAAGAGCGAGAAGCGAGGATGATAAACGATAAAAAGAAGCCAAGCAGCAGCAGCAGCATACTGATGATGATGATGATGATGATGATGATGATTGATTATAATGGATATGGAAACCAACAAAAACCACAAAAAATACGAAACACACACTCTTAACAAATAAACATTAAACTATATACATACTTATATACAATATATATATATATATTTAACGAGTATATATACAACAAAGGAAACAAAAACGACAAAAAGAGTAAAAAAAGAGCAAAAGGAAACGTAAATTTAAAGCTACAGTTAAAGTAAACCATAAAGAGTAACGAGTAACGAGTAAAAGTATAAACGGTAAAACGTAGTAGAGGGAGGCAGGCTGAGAGAATAGGACAGGAAGCTATACAAGAAACGATGCTTAGAGTTGCGTTGCACATTTTTCTTTCCAATTTTCATCGTTTGCCAAGCAGAGACGGAAGCAACAACAGCAGGAACAACACATCTAGCGCGACAACCAACATCAATCGACAACTAGACAACAACATCCACGCACACCCAACACCCCCACATTCGATAGGGAACAACAACAACAACAGCAATCAGAACCAACCACAGATCAGAAGCGCGAGTGACAGACAGACACAGACAGACAGATAGATAGGGAGAAGAAGGAAAGGAAGAGAATTGCAAGAAGAGAAAAACCAGAGCAAGCAGCAGAAAAGAACTTTAATTGATTATAAATATAACATATATATATATATATTATATATCTTTAATTACTTATACAATATTTACTCTTAACTACTCTGCGCGCTCACCAAAAAAAAGAAAGCCGAGCGCGCACTGTGTGTAAAACATGATGAAAGTAAACTATTTTAATGATGATTATATATGATTGCGATTTTACAATTTATTATTACAAAAAGAAAGATGAAAAACGAAAAACAAACAAAAAACAAAATGAGAAACATACATATTATATGCTAATACATTTACCATACACACATATATATTATAAAAACAAAAAAACAAAAAACAAATATGAAGTAATTTTTTCTATTAAAATACCATACACTAATTTTTAATTTGTTTATTTTTACAAACCAATCAATTTACAATACATACATTTAATTACAATATACAATAACAATACTTTACTTTATTTTTCGGTGATTTATTGCTTAGTGTTCTTCGTATAATTTTTACTCTACAACAAACAAATCAAATAATCCTAAAGATATAAATTCCTAATTTAATTTCGTTTAAATTACACTACAAATATGCTTACATTTTATATAACTAATTATTATACAATTTTTTAGAAAAAAACAAAACAAACAAACGCAAAACAAAGCAAGTAAAAACGAGTAAAGTAAAACGTGTGTGAAAAGCAACGTTTCGATTTTTGAAAAAAAAAAAAAAAAAAAAAACCAAACAAATTTATTGAGAACGATGATTCTTTTCCGTGTATCCTTTTCTGTATCTGTATCTGTATCTGTCTCTGTGTGCGTGCCCATATGTGGCGGTATGTGTCCGTTTTTGGTTCGTGTTGTCCTCGAAAAGATCAAGATCATCTAGCGGGTGGAGACGTGACGAGAGAGAGAGTGAGAGGAGCTGGCGAAATAAGGGAAGAATCGACGGAAAAGCTGGAAAGCTGAGAGGAGCTCGAAGAATGCAGAGACATATATCTGCGTGTTTCTGCCGCTACACTTCTATTACAGAGAAGCCACCACCACACAGTGTGATCAACACAACACCATTTATGATCTGCTGAGCGGCAGAAGCACTAAGGCGAAAAACAAGAACGACGGCGGCAATTTTTTGAGAAATTGCTGCCAAGCAAATCAACCAACCTGATGTAATTTAATAAGAACAACAAATATTATTTACTCATTATAAAAGGGGCTAACATATATACTTTTTCTGTTCTGTTTCATTCGGAAACACACAAGTTGGAACATGATTAAACACGTACTAAAGTAAAGGTTAAAGTAAAATTAAAATAAACTAATTCGAGCGTCTCTGTAAAGGAGCGCGAGGAGCGATAAGAAATTATTTAGAAGACATAACACACTGACTGTTAATTGTAAAACAAGTTCATTTCTAAATAGTTTATTTCAGGAAATTTAAATACAGCATAAAACCCTTTTTTTTAAATTAACCTAAACGTAAAAAACCTATTAAAAATTAAAAAAAAAAAAACAAAAAAACTACATACAATATATGTGCATCGTAAACGTAATAAACAACAAAATATATATGAATTACACCTACTATATACAACTATTATATACTATATACATATAATTATAACATATAACGATTTAACGGTAAAATAAATTTAAATATTGTATTAAACAAAGTGTTGCACTTTCAACAAGCTTAAACCGAGACGATGATGACGAGAATAAGAACATTTAAGAATTAAGTGTACATGTTTGTCAGCAACACACACCACACACACACATACCTTGAGAACTGTTGTAACAAAAAGTCCAAGAAAGTGCAGCAGAGATGTCCAGACAGGATCGGGGAGCAGCACCTAAGGAAGAGGAGTAATGACTAAAAAATGAGATTGTTTCGTTTGTTTTTTGGTTAACAATTGATGTCATTTTGTGTATTTGGCTTTTGTTTCTTCATTATTGTTGGTTTCCGTTTTATCGGCCAATTGATCGGCAGTTATCGAAAGTTATCGCAAAGCTGTGTATTGTGTATCGGTATTGATTTGATTTATTCTCGACAGCTCATCGATAGTTTGCGTTTGCCTTTTTATTGTTGACTTGATTTTGATCAGATTGGATATATCTGCATACGATTCGAACGAACCACGAATGGAATATAAAACAATAATGTAAGGGTTACACATATTATTTAACATAACTGATAAGTTAACCATACGATCGATGCGCCAAATGCAAGCCCAAAAATCAATGAAGAGAGTGCGTTGTTGTATACATATTGTATAGCTCTACATATAGCTCTAGAAGACGAGAGAGAGAGAGAGAGAAATGAACAAAGATAATACTTATCAAAGCTTTTCCGGTCTATATAGTTCTTACAATTAAGTTCTCTCGAATTTGTTTACGGAAATATCGGAAATGTCGACTGGTTACCCATATATGTAGTTAAGCTAAGAACAACTAACACACACTCAGATCCTTTTCTAACTATATGCTAGAAGATTAGAATTTTAAATGCGTTTTTTTTCGACCCTCCCCCCCTTTTCTAGCCCCCCTCCCCTCACCACGAGAGTTGTTGTTTTTATGCAAAGGAAAAAAAGAGTACTCTTAGCCATTAAAGACTAGAATGATTTGAAATAAGATGAGATTTACAAGAGATATCTAAGCTAAATTCCTAAGACAAAACGATTCCACCTAAGACACCTTTTTGTAATGACTAAATTTATATAGGGCCAAGGCGGCGGAGTGTTAGAACAACAACAAAATAAATAAATGATAATGAGAAATCAATAAGATTAAAGACCAGGAGTGGCATGTTTTGTATCTTATTTTCTGTTTAGTTATGTTTCTTTTTGTTTGTTCGCATTAGTAATAGCTTCCCATTGTGTTTGTGTAGGAAAAGTCAAACCAAGTTGAATTAATGATTGTTAAATGCCTGCAAGTTGAACGACAAATTATATATTATTACTTAAAATTAATTGAAAGACCGCAGTAGCAGCATCCACTTTTAAAGCCCGACTTTCGTATGTTCGTTCTTAAGTAAACAAAATTCGAATCGAGGTATGTATTGATGTATATGGTAATTTTAAAAAATGTAACAAAGGCAGAGAATATAGTGAACCAAAACTTATTTGTATGTAGCTAATAATAATACACTATCATTAAATACAAAATAGACAAAAATACGGAAAAAAAAACACAGAAAAAAAGAGGAAAACTATGCAAAAATAACCAACAAAAAACAAAATTGAGACTGTAAATGAATGGAGCTAAATGGAGTTTAGGGCGAGGCGAGGTTGGAGTTGAAGTTGAAAAGAAATGAAAAAGGCTTAAAAAACACACGATACTATACAGCTCTCGCAACTCGAATAAAACGCTGAAGAATAAATAGGCTACCAGCATAAGTTCGTATAAGGATTTCGTTGAAACCGAAAAGTGTAATCGAATTAAATTTCATTTCAGTTTATCGTCCCTAGCTTATTCTCTGTACATTATGGCAAGTATGTTGTATTGGTTTTGAACCCTGATTTCTATTGAGGAATAATATAGTATTCAATATCAAGAACAACCAAACAAACCGCATAAGAATAACGAAACCGAATCTAAAAGATAAAGATTTAAGCATTTTGTAAGCCAAACAAACACACACACAGAAAACTTTCGATGAATTTGAACTTTTTACCGAAACGACGAAACTAAGGAAACTGGAATCTTAAACTGATACTGAAAGCGATGTTAGATAACTAACGAGAAACACATAGAAACCTCCTACACCTGCATATACATACATATATAGGACTTACTTGTAAACCAGATTGTAACGATTTTAGGCATATAAGTGTTGCGACTTGGGAACTCGAAGGGAAACTCGAAATAGAAAGCCAAGTATTGTCCCCTTTCAGGCATTCAATATATATGTTTTTTTTTTGAGAAATAATTTCATAGACTTTTCTACGCGTACTTTTAGATCGAGATAGGGAGGGAAGAGAGGTAAATAGGGGTTTATAACATTAGCAGCTGAGTTCAGAGTAGAGAGCGGGCAGGATACAGTGGTACAGTGCTTAAGAATTAACATTGAGGACAGGATTTAACTTAACTTAACTTAACTAAACATACATAGATACAAGGACATACAAGCGCAAGAGGAAAATAAGAGCAAGAAACAAGAGAAAACTTGAATGGGAAATACATACATGGAGGAGCGTTGCAAGATTTTAGTTTACGGTAAACTTAAAGAAATTTTTTACAATGTATTTATACATACCTAAATTTAAATTTTAAATTAATTCTTTAATGTAATACGAACACAGTGCCTAAGTAATATCAAAACAAAAAATCGAAAATAAAATGAAAATAAGGATTTACATAAAACAAACAAAACGAGATTAAGAAGCGCAAGTAAGTACATTGTTACTAAAAATGGTAAAAACAAAGAGAATAATAATCGAACAACTTTTAAGACAGCAGAGTAACATTCGAGCGACAGAAATTCAAACAGGATACAAATAAGCCAATAAACAAAAAACATTTGCATACCAATTTATAAGAAACTCATGCAAAAAAAAAAAACTAACCAAAAAAAAATAACACACTCAAATAAGAACAAGAGCAGGAAACGGAAGCTGAAAACTGAACCGAAATGAATCCCCTAAGAAATTCGCATTAAATTGTATAAATGTTATTCAAACGAATATGGATAGTAAAAACTACTGGATTTCCGTACAACCTACATTTATCCTCCAATTCCAATTACAATTCCTTCCTCGACATCCTTACAGGGCTAACAAATTATTTGATATTATTTATCTGAACATGCCACGTACTTAAAATGACATCAAATTGCAACACATTAAACATGTTTGTTTGCACATTGGATTGGTTTATTATTTAGAATGAATGGTCAAAAGAAACCCCCAAAACAATTGTTCTCTAAATTACATTTTTCCTATGTTCAATTCGTATTTTAAAGAAATGCATACAAAAGACATTAAAACCCAAGAAAGGAACAACAAATAAATTACACGTTTTGAAATTAAGTTTAACAAACGAAAAATTAATGTAGTGTGTAAAAAAAACAGAAAAAAAAAAATATGAAAACATGAAAGTAAAACAAGTTTTAAGCAAAACAAAAAATACTTTGAATATATACATAAATTGCAAGTAAATAGAATAAATGTCACTCACTCTTTTTATTTAACCTTTGTATTTGATCGAACATTCCTGGGATTGGATGCTTACTAGAGCTTACAGACAGTGGTGCCCACGGCCCCGACTCGCGAGTCACCAAATTTCTCTGGTCAGGCTCTGCTCCAGCTCAGCCAGTGCTAACAGATTGGAAATTTAAGCTACATCTAGCCTTTTTTAGCTTTAAATAGATATTTTTTTCATAGCCATTTGTCATGCAATATAAACAAGTAAAAAAGCTACAGTCTAGTGTGCTCGAGATACTGTGAGATACTCGGTACCCAAACGTTTGTGCTTTACATTAAAAGGCAATTTAAAATCC
>JAEIIF010001203.1:0-22260 GCA_018874455.1 Drosophila trapezifrons
CTTTGGCACCTAAAGTTTGTCAGCTTATAGGTTACCGAGTCCTAGAAATTACTTGGTACTTATAGTAGATAATTTAGTATTTCCAACTAACTTACACTGGATTTCCAGGTGAGAAATAGTGTCAGCACCACAGTGACCACTTTGAGCGCGTATCGCATGATTTTTTCGGTTAGTTACAGTTTAAATGAAATATATATCATAAACTACTCATATAAATAGTCTACTTAGTGAGAATTTGCAGAATCGAATAATATTTAATTGCTGCCTTCACCCAAATATTAGTTTTAATTATTTTTTAATAGCATTTGATAGTTGTGTAATACGGTATTACTAATATCATTAAATAAAAAACAATTTAAATATAAACGGTAAACGTCTAATTATTTGTATACCCTTGCAGAGGGCACTATAACTTTAGTAGGAAGGAGACAGCAGTGAAGGAGACACTTCCATCCTTTCTAATGTTTATCTTGAAATGTCCTCCGACCCCTTGAGGTGAAAAGCGCGTCGGGTTGCACGACAACAATAAAAAAAATGGTCACACTGGACATGTACATCCAAGTCAATACATGAAAACTAAAGGATAAAATATGTTATATGTTCTTTCGATTACTATTTTTATCTATCGGACCCTTTATTTTACTTACGTAAAACTCAATAATCATAGGTGTCATAACTCCATAAATATTTAAAGATTATTTACTACAAATTAATAAGAGATTAATTTTAAATATATATTATTTATTATATTATATTGAATATATGCAAGCTTCTTTCATTTATAAGTTTATATAAATGGCTCATTATTTCATAAATTTATCTGGCAGGGTATATAGACTTCGGCCTGACGAAGCTAGCTTCCTGTCTTGTTTAAAGATATTTTTTTATTTATTGAATATATGGCACGCTTCAGGAATAGAAAATGTAATACTTGAACATTTTATTATTATAAAGATTATTCAAATGGAACCTTGTATAATAAGCTTTTAATGAGGCATTGTTTGAATATAAACAAAATATTATTTTAATTCATTCAAAAGAAGAAATCAGATACAATTTAGTGACTACCACACACCTTAAACGGCTCTCTAGGCCACAAATCAGATCAGATTCTCCACGAACTGAAAACTAACGTTAGTCGCGAATTGGGGCTTTCGATAAAATATCCAATCTATGGCCAACATGTAGTCGCCGGAGGGTAGCGGAAGGGCTTCTATGTGTGTTGTTAGATACATTCCGCTTATGATCATATCACCCTTTAAATAATAAAATAGACCACGACATTAAGCAACCATTTTGGAAGATGTTGTAGTTTAAATACTTACGTAATATGGACAGGTGTGATTTATGTTGGAAAAGTCCTTGTATAATTTAAAAATAAATAATACGAAGGGATTATAGGGCCTAATCATAAACTGGCAACTATTGACCTTAGTGTTGATTAGCCATGGCTTATATCCGTTCTCCCGCTTAAACATTCGATTGTGCATCACAATGTCGTTCGTGGGATGAAGAAAGGTGGCATTAAAGTTGAAAATTGTCCTATTCCGATTTATCGCCTTCAGGCGGCACTCGTTTATCCTAACCCACGATTGGTTGTAACTGCCGCATACCACATTGGTCAGCTTGTAGGTGGTCGAATCCTGGTAATTACTAGGACAATGATTCACTCGCTGATCATAATATAAAAACTCACGATTGATCTCAGGGTGAGTAAAACTGTTAAGACGCCAACAAGTAGCAGTGTGCTCTCCATCGTTATTGCCGACGAAGTGAAACATTTGTAAAATGTAAAAATGTATTTACTATAAAAATTATTCAAATGGAAAATCGCCTAATTACTTTTTAATGGGTCACTATTCAATGATAATTAAATAGTTATTGATAAAAATGGACATGCTTAGGCCTATATCCCAAAAGTAATATAGTTTTCCAGTTGATGTAACAATTATTTATTTAATTTAGCCCAAGTCACACACAAGAGGAGAAGAAATAACATTCCCCCTCTGGTCCTCCAACATTAAGCACAGCCGAAAATTGATAAACGCAACAGTGACCGCTGCGATTCTCAAGCCTGGATTCAGCGATGGGAGTTCGTACAGCAAAGTTCACTGAAGAAGATCGAAGTGGTATAATAGAAACATGTCTGGACAACCCGCTGTACAATAAGATCTGTGTGTGATCTTGGCATATACTCGTAATCGAGTCTTGATATACCTATGACAAATTAAACCGATTATGACCTCGAGTTAGCTAGAACCCTTCAATAATGTATAAATAAATAAGAAGTAACTTTTCCCCAATGGCATCAGCTAAGATTCCTACCAAGACTCAAATTTGTGTGTCAAAATTCACAGACCGGCAGCTTGAAATTCGGTCCAAGGAGGCATCTTGGCCAGTGTGCCCAGTCCTGATTTAGCCAATCCGTGTTTGGGATAGCGTTTGACTCTGAGGTAGAGCGTATGCTTAAGAAAACGGGAATCACGAGTTAAAAACAGTTATTTAACAATTTAATAAGTCCTCTTTAAAACCACAAATCAGATCAGATTTTCTACGAACTGAAAACTAACATTAGTCGTGAATTGGGGCTTTCGGTCAAATAGCCAATCTATGGCCAACATGTAGTCGCCGGAGGGAAACGGAAGGGCTTCTATTTTAGGCGTTAGGTACATATTCTTTATAATCATATCACCCTACAAGAGAATAAAATAGGAAACCAATTTGACGTTAACTTTTTAAGCGGCTTGTTCGAGTACTTACGTATAAGGGACAAGTGTGATTTATGTTGGAAAAGGGCGCGTATATCTTATGGACATACAGCACGAAGGGATTATAGGGTCTCAACAAAAACTGGCAACTATTGATCTTGGTGTCGATGAGCCACGGCTTATATCCGCTCTCCCGCTTGAACATTCGATTGTGCATCACAATATTGCTCGCGGGATAAATAAAGGTTGCATTAAAGTTGAGAACAATCCTGTTTCGACTGAGCGCCTTCAAGCGGCACTCGTTTATCCGAACCCAAGATTGGTTGTAGCTGGCGCAAACTATATTGGTCAGTCTATAGCTTGTTGAATCCTGCTAAGTAATAAGATATTGATCGGCTGACTGGCTCATTTAATTATGGGCACTTACACTTGATTTCCAGGTGAGTAAAACAGTTAGTAGACCGACAAGTAGTAGTGCTTTACCCATGATTATTGCTGGTGAAATAAACGTGTACTTGAGTGTTTTTATATATATATCATTTTTATTGCAATGTAATCGCCAAATCAGCACTTAATGAGGCATACGTTTATAAAATATAGTTAATAATGATATAAATGGGAAAACAATAGTACGGAACTTAACTAACGATTCGAATTTATCTTTCACCCTTACTCGTAGATAGAAAATGTTAAAAATCATCAAAGAATTGGAGATGACACTGTCATGTAATAATTGAATATTATTGTAATAAATAATCGATAGTCCGACACATATTTTCTTTCAAATATTTAAATAACTTGCATTGCCAGTAAAGAGTTCAATATATATAGATTTTAGAAATAAAGCCTTTACAATCTATTTGGAGAACTGACAGCTTAAAGACGCTTTAGCACCTTTTTCTGAAATAAATCCTTTACATAAAATATTGCAAGATCGCAAGCTACGTTTTCCGATCAATAAAATAGTGAAAGCATAGTAAATTTATTTGTGTCTGTTATAATTTTAAATCCCAAATAAGAGATATATCTATAAACAATATAATTGCTTTGCTTTAGCGACCTATTTAATATATATGTATTTAAGTGGGAAAAAAATAGCTATTATTATTTTAGACAAGAAATCATATCAAATTTTCAATAAATTGAAAACTAATATTAGTCGACAATTGGGGCTTTCGATAAAATATCCAGTCGATGGCCACCAAGTAATCACCGCTGGGCATCGGAAGGGCTTCTATCTGAGATGAGAGATACATTCCCTTAACCCATACATCACCCTTTAAGTAGAAGAATCATATAAGCAAATAATATTTTTAAGCCGCTATGAAAGTACTCACAGCATAGGGACACTGGTGCTTCAGGTTGGAAAAGTCCTTGTACATTTTATAAATAAATATTACAAAGGGATTATAGGGTTTTCTCAAAAACTGGCAGCTATCCACCTTGGTGTTGATGAGCCACGGTTTATATCCGTTCTCCCGCTTGAACACTTGATTGTGCATCACAATGTTGTTCGTGGGATGCAGAAAGGTGGCATTAAAGTTGAAAATTGTCTTATTGCGACTTATCGCCTTCAAGCGACACTCGTTTATTTTAACCCACGATTGGTTGTAGCTGCCGCAGACTACATTGGTCAGCTTGTAGGTGGTCGAATCCTAGTAAATCGTAAGATATTGAACAACTCCCTAGTTCTGTGTATATTTTTCAAACCCACACTTGATCTCCAGGTGAGTAAAACGGTTAGTATGCCGACAAATCTCAGTAGGATGTCCATAGTTTTTCACAGATCGGTCGAATATTATGAACTGAATTAGCCTCCCGGAAATTCGATTTGTTGATCTTGCACAATACCCTCAACTTTAATCATTATTATGCAGTCTATTCAAATGGAAAATCGCGTAAACAAGTCTAATTGAGGTAACTTATTGCACATATTTGATGACGAAATCGAATATCGATAACGATATCCACTGGGAAATACTTAAATGCACATTTTTGGAACATAAAAATTGATTATTTTATTTGAATTTGTGTAACAAATAATATCATTAAATAATGCAGAATAATACCAATATTCTAAGGGTTCAGTTTCCATTACATGCACCGGAACTGAAGGGGGAACTTCTAGTCCAAAAATCATTGCTAGTTTTAAAAATTCAATCCAATCAAGGCAAAGTTTCCCCTTCTAAGGCTTGAGGTTAACGTTTTTTTTTTCTACTTTAGCATTAATATACAATTTTATATCAATAGTTCTCAGTGTGCCACAGAAATAGCGTCAGTGTTTTTCATATCATTACCTTTTTCGACAAGTTTTGAATTAATGCTTTAATGACAATATCTATAAAATACATCAAAGTTTTAGATCGCATTTTGTTTTACATTTGCATATATTTATTTATTATTGTTTATATTTATTTGTATCTTAATTCTAGAGATGTTGCTTAAAGAACCCCCCGAGTCTTACTAAGGCGGAGGGATAATCTGCGTTTATTGTCACAAACTCATAGCCCGAAAAGCAACTGGCAGCATCCTGCCTAAATGTCCTTCTTCCCAATATATAATAAAATGCAGGAGGCCCAAGTCAGCCCGGCACAATGAGGTGCTGAAAGTCAAAAGAGTTTTGTGGCAAATTCTCATTATACAAATTGCACAAGGAGGCTGCGACAGATGCCAATGTAAAGCGAAAACGAAGACGAGAACAGAACGCTAAGAAGTCAGGCGAGGAAAGGCTTCCGGTAAACACCTTTGGCAGCAGCCGCAGAGACATTGATGGAATGACTGACAGACAGACAGACAGACAAGGCAATCCTCCGAAAGTCGCACTGAATTCGCATTCAAATGAACCCAAGAAGTCGAAGCCAAGCAAAAGAATCTATTAAGATATTATCGGGTGAGGGGAGAGGGCACCCTGCTCCGGGTGCTAAATCAGTGCACATCCATGCAATTGTTGCAGACAATTTGGGTCGGGAACTGGCTGCTGCCGCCGAGGAGGCACACACAGCCCACAATTGCGGCCATTAGTGCGGATCGAGAGGGGCAGGAGGCTCTCAATCTGAATCAGAATCCCTGTGTCTGCCTCAGAGTCTGAGTAGGGTAGTCCCAGTCGATGCCAAAGCAACCCTTTTTCTTGTCTCGGCAGGCTGGCATGCCGGCGTGTGTGTTTTTTCGTTCGTTTTGTAGACATTTTTCGTATGACAACGACAAATATTTGCCGGATAATATGAATAACAAAGCAGAAGGCACTGGAGGCGAGAGAAGAGGCCACATCACAGGGCCAAAACGGGGCGTTCGGTGGGTGGTTTCAGTGGTTCGGTGGCACGGTGGCTCGGTGTCTGGGTGGGTGGTTGCAGGCCCGAATACGGGGTGGTTAGCCAGCCAGCCAGTCAACCTACTTAAGCCGCAGTTAGAGACCCAGACTCTCGTCGTCGCAGTCTGTGATTTGGATTTTGCACATACAGAAATTATTAAATATTATTTATATAATTTATATATTAAAAGAATATGGTAATATATAGCATTGTAGTCAGTACTAATCTATACACTTAACTATTTAGAAGTTTGTTGCTAAATTCGTACTTGGGAATTTTTGGTGCACTGTCTGAAACAACTAACTTATAGAGTGAATAGAAGGCAATGCTTCTTTTTTATTTTAAAAATCATTCTTCAAAACCAAATTCTAAAAATTACATGTTTTGTTTATCTTTTCCAGTTCCTATTTTTTAAGATAACATTTTATGGTTTTTTTATTACAGTGTAATTCAAAACAATAATAATTATAACCAAAAATTATAAAATCGTATTTATATCATTTATATCTTACAAATATATGATGTTAAATAGCATTATAATCAGTACTATCCTTGACCCTTTGCTTTGCTATTAAGAAGTTTGTCGCTAAATTCGTACTTGGGAATTTTAGGTGCAATGTTTGAAACAATTAGCTTATCAAGTGAATAGAAGGCAATGCTTCTTTTTTATTTAAAAAATAATTTTTCAAAACCATATTTTATCTAAGAGCTGTATTTTGTTGACCTTTTCCACTTCCCATTTTTTAAGAAAACATTTTATACTTCATGATGATTTAATAACAGTGTAATTTCGACTGGGGCCAGACGACTGACTACAACTTAAACTAAAAGGCTGCACCACGTTGTTGCTGTCGCTGAAATTCTCGCTGTTGTTGCCGCCGGTGTCTGAGACGCAGACAACTTCAAAATGGAGCAGAGTCAGAGCCAGAGCCGGAGTTGGAGTTTGAGTCGGAGTCGGAGCAGGAGAATAGAATGGCCCCAGTCGACGGTGGCTGGCCGGACTCACTGACACAAAAGTGCTTTTGTTGCAAAGTTTAATGAAGAAGAACCTGATGGTGACGAAGGAGGAACAGATTTGCCCGGGCAAATGAGACATAAAAAGTTCGGGTGAAAGTTATTACATTGAAAGGGAATAATTAATGTCGCTGAATATAATAGGAAATATTTTAAAAGGCAGGCGATTTACAGAGCTGGTCTAATTAAACAGAAATCGGATTCTGTTCCGCAGAAATATTTATAATTCCTATAAAAAAATGGCAAAAATTTTCTAATAATCATCACATAATATAAAAGGATCTGGTCACATTTTTTATTTAATTTAATAACTTACTTAAATTAAATATACCAATGACTCTATACTTATGAGTGGACTAAATAAACAATACATGTTTGTAAAGCATTGGAAAAATATGGTAATGATGAATTCATTTAATATAATATATGTACAAGACCTGGTCACATTATTTTATTCATAAATTTGGTCACGCTACCTCAGTTTAAGAATCAAAGAAGTTCTCTTCACATTATTTTCTTTACAGTTTTTGTATTAAACATTTGTTATCTACCAGCTTGTAAAGACAAACATCGTATCCCCTTCCATATATCTGACGTATCATGGGTCTTAGGATTATAGTTACTGGGGATGTTACTCACTGACACTAAGCTGACTGATGCGACACCGAAATACCACAAAAGGCATTAACCCTTCCCTGTCAATAAGCCCATAGCCCCGATCTTTTCTGGACACTGTCTGGCATTGGGCAGGGGTACAAAAAAAACTGCATAAAAGGAGTAAAAGCAGGAGAAAAAAATTAAAAACGAAAATTCGAAAAAGAAGCGAAAAAAAAGGGGAAAAAACCAAGTGCATTGCAGCGACAAACAAAAAAATTGCATGCTGAGCTTTGCTGTTGCTTGGCTTGTTGTTGTTTTTGGTGGTGATGTTGGTGTTGTTGTTGTTTTTGGTGGTGATGTTGGTGCTGCTGCTGCTCCTGCCTCTCCTGCGATGCACTTCAGACGACGATGACGATGACGACGACGACGCTGCTTTGTTGCAGGCCAACACAATCGACACACAGACAGGGGCGCGGCGAGGGGATTTCGAACACAGACGGGGTCGCGAAGGGTTCTGCCGGGGGGGGGAGTGAAGGGCAGAGTAAACCGGAGACACAGAGGGTTTTTTTCGAGAGGGGGAGGCACAGGAGGAGGGTAGAACTGCAGACCGTGGCAGACAAAACAATATGTTTGTTTGGTTTATATCCTACATATACACACGCGTGAGTTCAACGCATACACACACAGAACACCATTATTTACGAAAAAATATTTAGGAAAAAATTATCTACTACTACTATGTAAATATATGGAATAGGTATACATATATTGAACAATTTAATTAAATATTTTCTTAAAAAATACTATAAAATACAAAACAACTCTGTAGAGCTAAGTAGCTCTATATATTACTATAGGAAAATAAATAAGACAACAAATAAAAATGTAAAATTGTATATTAAATCTACTTATTTTTTTCTGTGTACCCACACACACTCACTCAGCGATGCAGCGATGCCACGACGCTTTCTTTGTATGCGCAAACAATTGGAGCAGGCGGAAGTTGCATGGCGGCGACGGTTGTCCGGACAACCAGTCGGTGCGAGTGAGAGGCCACAGGCCAGACGGTGGCGAAAGAGTGATAAAGAGAGACAGAGAGAGAGAGAGAGAGGGGGCAAGTCACGACCGAAGCAAACACCACACGGTGCACCTTGAAAGTGCGTTCCTCGCAGCCTCACTTGGCCCTACGCCTTGATTAACTGTCAGTGGCTGAAAAGTGATTTAATCAAGGCAATGTCCAGGCCAAACACAAACTAAAATTGGAGCCAAGAAAAAATAGTATTAAAATGATCAAGTTGATACCAAGGACTAGGACACTTGATACCTGTTAGTAAAGTTAATTTTATTATTTTTACAGCTCAATTTCGAGGCATTTGTGTTTTTAGATCGGTATTAACATGAATTTCATGAAAATAAAAATAACATGACTTGAAATTGATGCAATTTAAAATATTCTATGTTATTTAAAGGATATCCAAATAAATAAATACTTGCGGTGGAAGTAAATAGTTCCTTTTTTTATTATTAAAGTTAAAAGTTAATATAACACAAGTCGAATATCTTATATATACATTTTTAAATACCCTCAACTCTAACCTGTTTATAAATCTCTTATAAAAAGGGAAATTTAAAAAAATCTACCATCTTTAAAAATTAATAAATAATAAAAGCCAATTAAAGCAATTCTTATTAAGTAAAAACTTAAAAAACAGAGATATTTTCTAAAGAAAATATGCTTTGAATTGCAATTTTGAAAATAATAATGGGATTTATCATTCATTTAATAAGATTTATAGATGAAAAATTGCACATATCTCCGTTTTTTCACATCATTATTTTCTAATAAGTTTCCCTGTTAAAGGATCACATTTAATAGTCAATATACCCTCCATTTCTAGTCATAAAAGGTACCTTAGACCTTAAAGCAACAGCAGCCGCAGGTTTGGCAATGGCAACATGTGCTCCATATGGGGCAGCAACTACCCAGACTCCGATGCAGATTGAGACTCGGACTCAGACCCATGGCAGATCAGACACGGCCACGAACTTAAACTCGAACTCGGGGCAGATCGCAGGCGCAGCCCCAAGATTTTTTCCAGCACTCTCCGGCAGCCAGAGCACATCAATCAACCGCTGGTCGCCGTCGCCGCATCCTTCGAGGGGCAGCAGCCGCTCTTGGTCTGAAATCCACTTGCATCTCTGGTGCAACATTCGCTGATGTTGCTGCTGCTGCTGCTCCTGCGTCAACGTCGCCCATATTTGACATGGCCATAATTACAGTCAGTCGTCTGCTGGACTTGGTCTTGCAGCTGGACCTGGTCTTGGGATTGGGATAGGGACTGAGACTGGCAACTGGTATGGGGGGACTTGCAGCTTGTTTTAAGCGCGTTTTTTTCCACAAAGTTCCAGCGACTCGGCGAAGGCAAGGAAATGAAGCACAGTGGGCTGGCAAGGGTCTTTATAAGGAAATATAATCTCCCGTTAATTCCATTAAATTTCTTCTGAGTTATAAGTGTGCAGAATCTATAATTTTAATTATTCTATAACTTCTATAACTAGATCTTTGATTTATAAACCAAAATAATGACAAGAACTTAGAAACTTTGTTCCTGTCTTTATTACTCTAAGTCCGCCATAGTTTTTCGATATCCTTGAGACCAATTTTATATTTTAATTAATTCCCCAGCCATATAGAGGTCACCCACTGTGCGGCCAACCATCGGGACACATCTGCAAGCAGCCTATCAATTTTTGACGAGACAATCTCAGAGTCCGAAGGGGGCAGTGCAAAAAAATGCAGTCAGAGTCGGAGGCCAGCAATTGGCTGGCCGGCCAGGGGTCGCTCGAGAGGTGAGCTTACCGAGGCCAGGGGCGGCGGATGGTAAAGAGGGGGATGGGCTGAGCAGACGTCTGCGGTCTGTGCATAAAATTACGATAAGTGCAGGCGAGGCCACAGAGTCCAGAGGGCACAGAGAGAGACTCACCTCACTTACCTGCCCCTCCCCAAGAGCTTACGTTCCTCCTCCTCCATCGTCACGATTCCCAGATGAACTGTTGACTGATGGGCTTCTTCTTCTACTTCGTGGACCCTCAACTCTCCCGGGTAACGTCATTGTCAATGGTTTCGCGCTGTGTATGTGTGTGTCCTTTTTTCCATGCCTTACATAAGCCTATTTGCTTATTATCCTATTAAATGCCAGGCCAAAAAATGTCACGAAAAACTTACACTAGGACAAAAACATGCAAAAGGTATAAAGTGTATAAAAATATATTTAACCTTATTATCAGGGGCTCTAAAATCCCTTTAAAAGGTGTCTAGAAGTATGCAATAAATTGTTTGAGGTGCCAAATTCTGGGTAATGTCATATCATATTTTCCCAATATTTGATCAAGGCTTAAATATACATATCTGAAATTTTAAGCTGAATTTCATGAAATATTTATCACAATTTGTGCATGACAATTGTTTTCCGTGTAATAAGGAAGAGAAGCGAAAGAAGACGACAAAATAACCTGAGAAAAAGTCGAACAAAGCTTAAGAAAAGGACACTTGTACCATACCTTCTGTGCAAAGGATACACAAGTGTCTCATTAAAAGAAATAAAGGACAAGCCAAGCGCCGACGACGAAGTCCTTAAAGTCAACTCGAATCCCTACCAAGCAGGACAAGGACAGAGGGATTCAGAGAGAGAAGGAGCAGACTGCAAGGGAAGGGCGATTGAAAGACAGTCGCAACATGAGCGACTTCAAGGACAACTACAGGCAGCAACAAGAACAAGTGCCAAAAAAATCAACGAAAATGCGCTATTAAGGCAATTTTTTTCGGTTGGAATCCGCCAAGCTGCCCCCCTAACTCATATTTCCTTCGACAGCCTTGAGCTACACAGCTAAAAAAGGTGTATTAATTGGAACTATTATTATCTCTGTCGATAATTATAAATAAATATTTTTGTTCATTGAAACCTAATGATTTTACCCCAGAATAACTTTCACGACACGTGGAGGTAATTAAAATCAAATTAAATTCATATCAGATTCCACATAGTGTTTTTAATATTAGTTTAAATTAAATTTTTTGCGTGTGTGCCCCTGATTACAGCGACTCCTCCAGACGTTAGAAGAGGGGATGTGTCCGTGGAGGAGAACGAACCGCCAGGAGACGGGAGACTGGATAGAGGAGACAGGCGACAGGCGACGGGTCGCAAAGTGGCTCAATGTCAGACACAGACACGGGTACAGACAGCGAGACACAGACACCAGACGCCTCGCCTCAAAGTGATTCAAATGCTCGGCTCAGACTCACGTACTCACGTACACTCGCCAGCACGGTCCGGCTCTCTTCACGCTCTCATCGATGCAACACTCAACACACACAACCGAAATGCATGGATAACCATTTTCAGGAAGTACTGGATAGCTCGACGCGAGAAATACCCTATTTAATGTAATGTTGATTTTAGTTACTTTTATGTCGTTACGATACTTTCATACGTAAAAATAAAACAATTACTTCTCTTAACCTTGTTAGATAATATTCTCATATCATAAACTTATCACACCATTTTATCTTCTGCCTAATGAGACTAGTCATATTAAAAAACAAAACTAGATATGCAAAATGAAAATGGAATTTGAACTCCATCAGCTTATATTGCTTCAAACTAAGTTATCTTGTTGTTTTGACTTAACCGCTTAAACAAAAATGTTTAGATGTCTAGCTCAGTAAGTAGACTACATATATGTTAAGACTGTGGTAGATTAAGCTAGATACAAGTTATCTAAATTGTAATAACTGTATGCCTATTTGCCACCTGGAACACATAAAATAGAATATTGCAAAGTATCTAACATTAATATTAATATTTATTATTATTAAAGAGTGATTATTTAATTCAAATTGAGTTTATAAATGCAATTTTTAATTTATTTTCCTTTTTTATTTATCAAAGCTGAAGTGACATACTTTATGTTAAGTCCAATAAGCCGCTACACTCCCGGGTACTGCAGGGTATGCGAAAAGCTCTCACATAAAAGCCCAAAAGGGATAGTCGCCGTCTGTGTCTGGCCTTCTCTTTCCCTTGCTCTCACTCCACTCTTGCTATGTGTGTGTGTTTGTGTGCAGCAGACGCATGAAACAAAATACCGAAATTCTATGCGTGACCTTGAAAAGTATTCCTCATCGGCTGCTGCTGCTGGCTGCAGACCGGCAGCAACAACAACAATGTCAGCGAAAGCAAAAGCAACAGCAACAGCACGGGCAAACCATAAAGTCTGCTGCTGCTGCTGCTGCGGCTGCTGTCGTCGGTGGTTGTTTGCGTTTGTTTGTGTTTGTGTTTGTGTTTCGCTGTCGTCATCAGCCGACGCGTCGCTTGCCGATTTTTGCCTTGGTCTTGTTGTTGCCGTCTGCATTTTCCTTGTTGTCTGCTGAGCACAATTTGTTGTTGTTGCCTTTGCTCTTGAGGACTTTTTATCGGTTAGGTTTTTTATTTTTTTATTTTTGCTGCCATACACTTACAACGCAAAGGGTTTGAACATCACTTGGGGTTTTTTTTTTTTATAGCGAAAAATGAGTAGACAAAAATTAATTTAAGTATATAATTTTAAAGGAATTTAATTACAACTATTTTTTAAGAAGTCTGGATAGCTTTATACAGCACACAATGTGATTTTAATTAATGTACCTTTAAAAAGTAAAGGTAAAAGGTTTAAAAATCATTAAAAGTTAGTTAATATTTAACGGAGATTTACTTTAAGGTTACAAAATCCTTTTATTATATTCATACAAAATATTTCAAGAGGGATCCCACATTAAGGATTAATTGTTAGTTAATTATTTTAGCCATTTCCTGAACTTATTATACATACATATTTCGAATTTTGTATTATCTTGAATTTCTATTTTAATAAATAATTTAATGAAGACCCATTTAATGTTTGTTTTTACTTTTAATAAATGAAATATTACTTCTTCATGAATTAATAATTTTCCTCAATATTAGGGCTTTTACTTTCAACCAAAAATAATTTTTTCCATTTTTTTGTGTGTTGCACTTTTTGTTGTCGCTTGTTTCAAGTTGGCTTCAGAACGAAAATATATTTTTTTTTGCATTGATCGCCGCAGAAAATTGCCAAAGGCCACTCCAACTTGGTTTTCGGTTGGTCTTTTTCTCAGCCTGCATCTCGCCCTCTCCACAGGCTGCCTGCCTGCATTTTGGCATCAGACGCCTATTTTTGTGCAGTGCAGAAGAGGGAGAGTCGCCTGAGAGGGACAAACAATAACAGCAGAGCCACGGCCAGACATGCAAAAAGCGAAAAAAAGCCAAGAAATACATTGGATTGAAAGTCAAAGGGCTAAAGGCAGGCAAGAATAAAAAAAATACAACAAAAATATAGGAAGGGAGTGGATAGGGTATTTCCAGTTTGGATCGCGTAATTGCATTTGCCAGCAATCAATTGATAAACGTACGAGAGACATTCCATTATGCTTAATAAATTTCCAAGAGAAGGTAGTTGTTATTCTAATTGGCCAGCGATTAAGCGTTATGAATTAAATGCCACAAAGTAACCTGTTTTTTTCTGGTTTTTCACAAAGGGTTCAAGGGTATATTGTGTTCTGGCAAGTATATGTTATAGGACCTTTTAGGTTAATCCGAAAAGAAGTACTAATCCGGCGACACCTACAATAAAATACTAATCCTTTTAACATTTATATTTTAAATTTAAAAACCTGTAAATGCTTTTTAATGATAAGATATTTATTAAATTGAAGACTGCTGCTCACTAAAATAATTAAATCTGTGGATTTAATTTATTAATATACTTAAACCCATGATTACATAAGGAGAGGAACTCATAAATTAACTTAAGCAGGGATTTGAAGAGAGCAGATCAACAGATGATTACTTTTGTGGAACCCAATAATAAATCAGCTTGAACCATTGATTACGTAGGGAGAGGATAAGCTCAATATATGATTTAAAGAGATCTGATCCCTAAAAAATGTACTCCTTGGGATCCCATTAACTTAAGCAAAGCAAACCATTAGTTACCTAGGGGGAGAAGCTCAAAGATAACCCAAATCATGAATTAATTAATATTTAAAACTACTTAAACGTGTTTAAAAGGGAATCTTATAGTCGGGGCGCTCGATCACACCGATCTTTCTTGTTTTATAATCTGTCCTTGGAGAACGCTGCGCATGCCCAGTAGCCGATGATGAAGTTGATGATGATGTGGCGTGGCTGCTTCTGTTGCCATTTTGGGGCAGCTTGTTTATAATTAGCATCTTGCTCGATTGCCCGTCAGTTGATAAGGCGGCTCCCTCTATGTGTGTGCGAGTGTGTTTGTGTCTGCCCAAGATTTATAGTGCCTGGCAACAGGATATTGAGAGATGCTACCAGACAAACATCCTGCACTCTGGCACACAAAGGAGGAAAAAAAAGAGAAATACACACAAACAAGCAGAGTTTTCAAATTGCCTTTTGCACAGAGCGAGCTCCACATGTTGCACGTTGCCATGTTACAAATGCACATAAATTTCAATGTAATCACATTCACATGTCCAAGACTCCTCGGCTTCCTGTTGCCCCTTTTTTTTTTATTGGCTTGGCTCTTTCTCTCGCTTCTTGCTCAGCTTTGGACATACAGCATCCTCTGCGTAAGGGGTTCGGGGCGGCTACATTTCATTCAATTTAATATCGGGTATAAATGCAACTGTTCGATTGTTTGCAGTAACACATATGGAGTATATAGAGAACGGTTCTGAGGGGATATAGGGGTACATCAAGACCTGTCTAGTCGGTGTCTGTCTGGGCTTGCTTTTATTAACTTCACTTATAAGGTTTATTTTTTATAAGCGCGTCTTAGCGTGGGGTTAACTCAGAAAGCGGTTTAAAAACTTCATTTTAAGAAACACTTTAAATAGAAAATAGATACAATGTTTTCCAGACTTATGTAAACTCATAAATCAACCATCTTCTTGTGATTTATGTCTTGATTATAATGTAAAATCAATGTCCTATTTATATTTATAGATTTTGTGTAACATTTTTTGCTTAAAAAGCGACAGATTCATTAACAAGTTCTTGAGATATTTCTGCGTAATGTATTTACCAGAAATTACCTGTCCGGACTTTTATAATTAGCAAACTTCGCCTCCGTAATTTCTCGGCTATAAGCCCCTAAATTCATTAGCCTCATCCCCCCTTTCAATTTGAGTTATGCAATAGCATTTCGTAAATATCCATACCGACGACTGACTGACCACAGAGACCCAAATACAAAAAAAAAGGGCAAAAAGAAAAAATTAGGGAAACTTTTCAATGCCAAAACCCAGACAGACACGCAGACGGAAGTGGACGGGGTTGGTTTTTGGCTTTCAGGATGGGTTGAATACTTGGTCCAGTCTGCGAGGGGGTTGCTAACTGTCTGGGCCTAAGGTGGAATTCACTTTACTGTATTTTCTCGCCTTTAGTATGTACCTTTTCTTTTTTTTACTATTATTTTTCCTTTTTCAAAAATTTGATTTGGAAAATGTGTCTGGCTGGCTGGCTGGCTTGGCTTGGCTTGGCAGGTTGAAGGTCGTCGGGCGGCAGCAAATTAATCACGATATTAACTACCCTCTCGGTGCACGGGGGTTGGAATATGTGTACACAACTCCCACCGCCCTAGTGGATGAGTTATGACTCACGGCGGCACTTGAATTGAATTTCAATTGTTGGACCTGTTGCCCGCTAGATAAATACGGTGGCCATATGTTTAATGGCCAGCTAATTAGGGGGAGATATATCCACTGCGAGTGGGGGCTAGGAAACGGGGTGGGCGGCCTTTCGTCTGTCTCTGATTCTGGAGCACAATCACTGCTGCTGATTATACACAATAATGCAGAGCAGCAACAAACACAAAAGGAAAGTAAAACAGTCCAGACAGAGCCTCAAAAGCCAGACAGTATCCCCCTGCCACTCGGCAGCACTCCACCGCCTCCGCCTCTGTCTCCTGTCGCTGTCTCTGTCGCCTCTTTACCCAATCCCAAAATGTCTGGCGGCTGCTGTCGAACTGCAAGCGAATTGAGACTACAAAACGCATGAAATGTTTCACCGCCCACGCAGGGGAACCCCTCGCAGAGCTACGACAAGAGGACTCACTGAGAAAAAAAAGGGGATGTACGAGAAAATGTTGCTGACATCCTAAGAAATTCCAGGGGAGAAACAAAAAATAAATGTGGGGCTTAGAATAAAGTAAACACGAAATTGCATTTTTATAAACATTTTAGACGTATTTTTTTGAAATTATATAAGAAATAAATTATATTAGTTTAAAATCTTTCAGTATTTTGAAGACTAATTGCGATTTCATAGATCTATGATTTTCTGAATTATTTGCTTGCTTGTAAACTACGCTGTATTTCCAGTTGGGAATTCTAAGGAAACACATGTGGCCATCTTTAGCGGCCTCTTGTATGCTTTTCTTACTCCTAACTTATAATGTCATTTAATGATAATAAATTCATTTCTATTTTATATGTAATCTCTATTTCATTAATACCATTTTAAATAGTTGTTTTTTACACTGTAGCCAGCATGAGAGACACTCGTCGCATGTGCATCTAGCTCCATCTCGCTTGCGCCCATTCCCAAGTGCGCTGCGCCTTTGTGCAGGCAACAGAAAATAAAGTTTATGACTTTGACTGCCAACGGCAACGACGAACAACGAACGATGAACGACGAACGCTGAACGGTGAACAACGAAGTCTCACGATGTCTGCACCGGCGACGGCAACAACAACTATGGCGGCGTCTATTATTGCCGATTTTGCATTGTTGTTGCTGGCCGGGCGGCACTTGAGGCCTCAAATACAGTGGGATGCATCCAGTTATGGAGCAAAAGGATGTACAGATATATGAACATTTATATATACTTCTAAGATGGTTTTCAAGGTGATTTTAATTACAAAAAACCGACACATTTAATTATAAATCGACTTTATACAAATTTTTTTAGTCTCGGAAAGATTTAAGTTTTCTGGAAAAACATTTTTAAAACTGTTAAATTTTGTTTCTTAATCAAAAATTAACAAAAAATAAAGAAACTTAATTCAGGTAATTTTTGTATGTTATTTAATCGTTTTTGGCAAGCATTTAGAAAATGCTAAAGAAATAAACTTTCTGCAAACGAATATCAAGTCAGAGAGTAGAGTAATGACTTGCTCTCCAAGCATTCCTTTATCTTAATCGACTGTATTAACTTTCCAACTACTTTCATCAATCAATTTCCCACAATTTAGAACTTTGGACATAAAGAAGAACTTTCCTATAACTATTCGACACTCGTCCTCCTCCTCTGAATTTATTTTCCAACTCACCTAGTAAATCACATTAGCACATGTAAGTCGCACGCTGGCGCACTCTAGCGGCCACTTGGGCAAACACAAACACACTCTAAAAAATAAAAATAAAAGAACAAAAAATGTAGACGATGGCGGCGACAATCGAAAATGCCACAGGCCACTCCAAAAAAAACAAAAAATCTAGAAGAAGAAAAAAATGAGAGTAGAGAACCCGAGGACGACACGAGCGAGTGCAAACAAAGCCAGAAGGCGTTGCGAAACTTTGGCGCGTCATTCATCCTCTTCCACAGTCCAAAATCAAGAAAGAAAGCTAAACGGGAAGATTGTATCGACCATAGAATACCCGGCATTGACTAGGCAAAAAGTGTTGCCTAGTTTTGTGCGACTAATTAATGGGTTTCTTTTGGAGAGGAAGAAAAGTGTCTTTATTATCTTATTTGTCATAATTTCTGATTGAAATCTGGTAGATATTAGAAAAATAAATGATTTCATGCTTTAATTTTTAAATAGCTTTGTGTTTTTTCAAAAACTTTATAATGTATTACAAATTTCCAAATGCTTCTCAAATAAAATCTATCGTAAAATACCCGGCACTCACTTGGTAAGAAGGATTGCCTACTTTTTGGCGGCTATGTACAAGGCTGTGACTGTTCCGAAAATAAAATGTTTATCATTGTGATTTCTAAGTGCTTTAGAGTCGTTTTCCCGAACACTATACACCCTTTAGCTCCACGAGTACTGGATATATAAATATTGCACCCTCGAGCCTGCACACTCACACACTCGCAGGCGGCGCAGCGACATAGACGCAGACACACACACACACATACACACAAGTCGCACATTTATAGCCCGAAAATTAAGTGAAGCGTAAGCTGAAATGCACTCCCACTCACTCACCTCCCCCTTTGCCCTTCAGACCGCCCGCCCTTTTCGGATTTTAGTCTGGCTCGCCGTCTGCCACTTGGCGCAGCTGCATTAGTATTAGTCGGTGTCTGTGTTTTGGAGTGTGTGTGTGTGTGTGTGAGCTTAACCTTGAAAAACGAACGAGTCCAGTCAGTCGTACACCCAACTCTGGCGGCGCCACCCCCTTTTAGCCACCACTCCCTGGAAGTTGACAGGCCGGCGACGATTTTCATCCTCTGCCAGTGAGTCGAGTTTTGGTAAAATGAAATTTACGAAATATGGTACAGTGGAGGCTCGATAGGTGGACTCAAAATAATATTTATATCTATTTCAGTTATAAACAGTGCACTCTAAATAATATATATATATATTCCAGTTATTAAAGGTTGCATTATTATATTTATAAAGAAATTTGGCAAAATAAACAGTAATCATTACAGTTAATTGTAGTAACATAAACTATAGACTTAGACAAAAATTAATTAATATTTATTTGTGAACATTTTGACAAAATTTAAATACTTTATAAGACTTTTATAATAATATTTAATAAATACATACTATACAAATTTGTAGTTTTGTTTAAACTCTTCAGAATGTTCAGAAATAAAAAGTTAAGAATTTTAGTGCAACTAGCGGTGCGGGCTTTGACTCTGTTCCCTTTTAAACTTGCATTAAAATCCTACTAGTTTTTAAGCTAAACATAAACTATAAACAAATTATTTAAAATAATTGCCTTAAAATTCTGAACTAATAGAAAATACTTTTTAAGAACATAATACGTTACAAATAATTCTTTTTACTAAGCCACAACTTACTGTACCATTTTTCCTTTCTCCTTTTCCTCGCCATTATATTATTTTACTACTTTTTTTTCTTGTTTTCTTCCTCTTCATCATCGTCATCATCTTTTTGGGCATTTAAAGCGTCAGAAGCTGCGGCTGAGTTTTCGGAATTGAATTCAATATTTTTTTGTGGTGGGCGGGAGATTGGGATTGAGATTGGGACCGAGAGAAGTGACTTTTGCACCCCTTTTAAGCGTTGCCTTGAATGTCTGGCCAGACAGCCCCAGACAGACGGGGTAAAGGGTTCTTCCCCGCAACTCCCCCAGCCACATTTCGATTGAGAAATACTTTGCGGACCCCTTGGGCCAAGTTAAAATGAATTACAAACACTTTTTGTTTGTCGTTGCCGCCGTTGCTTCTTCCACTGACTTTGCTTATGGACTGCTGTTCCGGGAAAATGAAAATGTCAAAGTTTAGCTTAGGCCCGGGTCTAAAATGGAACTTATTATTCTTATTATGAAATTTTTAGCTAAATGCCAAATGACGCTGAGATTCTGGGAACTTTCTGAAAAAGGATTTTGGTTGTCTGAGCTTTTTGAATTCGACAATGGTGTCGTTAATTATGATTAGTCTTTTTATTTTGGAAGGAAAAACAGCCAAGCTTTATAAAGTTATGAGTATTGGATCCAATACTTGTGCTTATATAGAAATATAAATTTACTAAGTAAAATACAGTTGAAACTATTTATTCAATAGATGGTAAGCATGAAATTTCTTACTTTTTTCTTAGGAGAAAATAATTATTCAGATTGACTGACAATAAAATATATACCTCTAATTATAGTCAAGATTAAAATTTGTTTAGTGGCTTTTAATATGTGAAAACCTCAGTATACATATTTTCTTAAATAAATTAATGAGCTAGCATCTAAATCATATTATTAATAATCTATTTAAGGTAAAAAACTTCTTCAGTCATTTGAATTTTAATTCGTTTCCTAGCTAATTGGGCAAAAATTATCGTAATGACAATCATTCATGGGCTGATTTTTTCTTTCTTTTTCCTTGGCTCTTTTTTCTTGATTTTTTCCTTTCGACTGTTCTGTGTGTGTATTTTTTTCTTTGCCCCATTCCCCTGGTTACGTTACGTGGCTTTATTTATGAGTTTGTCTGCTCTCTGACAGCCCTGCAGCTGCATCGGACTATTCCCCGGCCCCGGCTCTTGGCTCTGTTCCTGTTCCTGTCCAGGATCATCGAGTCCGCCACACGTCAACTCCGTTCTCCCCATCGCTCTCATCGCTGTCAACGTCAGGGCTACGCCGTCAGTCGTCGCACTGTCGCCGCCGCTCGCCAAATGCATCAATAATGCTTCCAGCGGCGGATCCAATTGTTGTTGCTACCGCTGCCGCTGCCACAGCCGCTGCAGTGAGTTGCAATTGTTGTCTGGCCAAAGGAAGGGGCTCGAACGGGGTTGGGTTGCACGTAGAGGGGTGGAACTTTGACTGGTCCATCTGCCTGCCTCGCCGACGCCGTTCAAATTAATGAAAACTAATGCGACACTGAGAAATTGATGATTGCCGCCGTCGTCTGCAGAAAAAGACCGCCATTACACTCAGGAAAAAGGGTATCCTAGTTAACTTAAGTGATAATCAAGTTTTTCTAAGATAAAATTCTACCAATTGAATAACAAAGCCATTCTAAATACAAAAACCTCTTAATTTTTATAATAATAAATAAGTTGACCAACATATTTCTCTTTCCCAAATTGTGCTAGTTATTTTCGCGAGTGTATTCCTGTCTGCAACTCCTTCTCCTCGCCACCTTCGGATTTCTCCCCTCTGCTTTTGGGGTCGAGACATTAAAAATGACTGCGACTGCGGCTGCTTTTCTGTCCGTGTCTGTGTCTGAGTCTGAGTTGCTCTGTCTGCCGCTGCACTTTGGATCGCTTTTGGGGCAACAAAAGGGACCAAAAGCAGACCAGACGGAGTCGCGGTGTGGGGGGAAGGATGGGAGGCAGGCTACGAAGGCAGGGAGACTGATTGATGCCGTCAAATAAAAATTTGTTGCGAGTGGCAAGCGGATCGGCTGGACTCGCTGACCTGACTGCGATTGCAAGTCCGACTGGGACTGTACTTGGAAGTAAGCAAGAAGATAATTGAAAGGAAAAAAAAAACTGGTGGGATATAACACTAACTGAAGTGGTTTTTTAATTAAAAAATCATAATCGTTATGTTATAAACCATCACAATATGAACTTAAAAACTATAGATTGATATTTAACTTATATATTGAAAATATATGAATACTTTAGGATGTACTTAAGTTTTGGATAGGTTTTATATTTTTTTAAATCCATAATTTCTCAAGCGTTACCATTATTTATGGTGTTATGATACTGTATTAAAAACTTCATTAATTAGAGTTTTCATTAGGCTTGACATAGAATTTTACGTAAGTGCGAGCAAGACGACTATATGCACATTCATGTATATTAATGTATTCATCTCTCATTGAAAGTGCGTGTAGTCGTCTTGCTTGCACTTACGTAAAATCCTATGGTTGCTGCCAAGCCTCTAATAAAAACTCTAATTAATGAA
>JAEIIF010001211.1:0-10974 GCA_018874455.1 Drosophila trapezifrons
ACCTTATATATTAAATATCTTTAAAAACAATCCGTGTAACTTTACCCAAAAATAAACACAGTTTGTACTCCTACATATATATATCCCTCAATTGCTAAATGCTCCTACTTCCTAGCTGGTAACATCCCATACTATATTTTATTTTTCAGTTATATTTTAAGACTTAGGAATTTCGCCTCCCAATTAGTCCCAATAACATCAAATTTTTAATAGAAACCCGAATTGATTATGTCCCTGAAAGAAACCATTTCTGAGAAACGAGGCCTGCCAATATGGCGAGCTACTAATGACGCTAATCCGATTAGTGTATTCTGCTCCCAGACTTCATTATCCTCGGGCAACATATGGCAGCTCCTTTTTTGATTGATTGCAGCATCAATTTATTTGTCATTAATACCCCGACATCGAATCGAGTAAGCAACGTGTTGATGGCCCATTAAATGTCAGGCAAAAGAACAGATAGAAGAGTCAGTTTCAATAAAAAGGCACGGCCACATATCATATGCCTCGTTCTGTGCTGCCGCTCCACTCCATCGATCGATCGATTCCAGGGCCATTCCGAATCTCTCTCATCCACTCCCGGCACCCAGCCGGGCAGCTCATCTATCATCATTGGTATTGGCCTCGGCGCCCGGGTGAGAGCTCCTTTCTATCCGGGAATGCTTTTACTGTATCCTGCTCTCTACTCCATGGATCTCCTCGTTCACACCCTCGCACCCCGGCTGCCGTATTTATAGCATCTTAATTGAATTTCAATTTTCAATTTCGCTTTTAATTGAATTCAATGAAAAAGTGTCGATGAAACGGCATTCAGCCATCCCTCATTCCCACACTTTTCATCCCTGCAGCCCCGGATAGCTCCCCTCGTGACACCACCACCTACCCTGCACCCTGCAGTTGTTGTTGATGCTGTTTATTCAGCTGCCAGTTGAGCGCCGCCTGGCTGCCTCTCGATGGCGCCGTCCAGGCCACAAAGCGCCCGAGCGAGCCTCTGGAGCAGCACTGAGCGAAAAGCATGGCTAAACATATACAGGGTTCCTATTGTACTGAAATCGGTCGATATTGAGTGAAAATGATGTAATTATCGATGTTTTTAAAGGGTTATCGATAAGCACTTTCATATATCGGATTATTGGCATAACTAATCTGATTTTAAGCAGCTCTTAAAGCAAATTTCCAAAAGGTGTTCAGAAAGAAGTATTGAGAAAAGTAATTCATTATAATTATCGATGTTTTTAAGTAGTTATCGATGATAACTTTCATATATCGAATAATTAGCATAACTTATCTGATTTTAAGACGCCCTCAAAGCCAAGTTCCGAATAGTATTCAGAAAGGAATATTGGGAAAATAATTAATTATAACTATCGTTGTTTTTAAGGAGTTATCGATGATTACTTTCAAATATCGAATAGTTGGCATAAGTAATCTGATGTTAAGCAGCTCTTAAAGCCAAGTTTTGAATGGTATTCAGAAAGAAATATAGGGAAAATTAATTAATTGTAATTATCAATGTTTTTAAAGAGTTATCAATGATTACTTTTATATATAGTGTACTTGACATAACCTAACTGATTTTAAGTCGCTCTTTTAGCCAAGATACGAAAGGTATTCAAAAAGGAGTACTGAGGAAATTAATTAAAGGCTCACTCACCGTACATATTAGCTAAATAATAGGGATGGATTGTGTCCTCGAAAAAATCATTATAAAAAATGTTTAATTATTTTCGAAGCAATACAAAGCCACTACTTTTTCCTCAGTGCATATCTAAGTGTACTAAAACGACCCACAATTGGCTTGATGTGATTGCGCTCATATTTTGCACTCTGATTGGTTTGTGATTGACTGAAAAGTTGTAAATTGACTCGGCTGGGAATAAGTGCGGGCCAATGCGAGATAAACAAACCAATTTCGGCGGTAACTGAGTTAAGCCATAAAGCACCAAAGAGTTGAACCCTATCATTCTGTGAACATTAATTGTAGTCAGTCGGTCTTGTTTAAAGTTTTATGAATTTATCTTGTTGCCATTTAGGTAAAATTTCCTTATACATACATTTTATATAGTATTTTGCAACGGAAGGCTTCATTTTATCTAGAAATACCTTTATCTGGCCATGTCTTTTTGCTACATAAAAAGTAGGAAATTATGTAGACATGTGGCACATACACATCGCAAGCCGGGTGAAAAAAATCTGTCACCAGCGAAGCGAATCGGACAAATAGAAATTCAAATGAATGCAACTTGCATGCGAAATGAGGAATGCCGTGCACACACCTCTCAGATCGGAATAGCAGCATCTGTATCTGTAAAGGTTTCTGGCGATGTTGTAGGTGCATTTTGTTGGCTGTCTGGCTTATTATGCGGGCCCCCATACCCATAACTCGGTCCTCGACCATTTCGCCTGCTCATGAGTTTGCATTCATCATGCGGCCACACGTGTGTATCTGTGGCTCTGGCGATATGAGATTTATGCCACTCAACACAAGACGAAATATCCCCGACAATAGTCCCTCTCACATTTGCATGCTGGGGTTGAAGGTGCCAGCGATCTGCGATTTGCCATTTCCCTGGGTTTCCATTTGGGGAAAAAGCGAGTATTCCGCGAAATTGGCCCCCAAAGATAAAGCCGGCAAGGAAAGCAACCAACAAAAGATGTATGCAAATTGCTTTGACAGTGAATATGCGCCCGGAGCAGTGTCAGCGTTTTATTGCTAAAATATGCACATTACGATGCCAGATTTGTGGGATCTGGCCGATGATTGCCCTGCTCCGGGGAAAGGTTTGAGTTCACTTGGAATAGCTGAAGAAATCATCGTTTAAGAGCAAATTGATAGGGAGTCATTGGGAATTAAATATTCATGTAAGGGTTACAGTTTACTTAGGGTCTAAGATACTTTGCAAATCCCTTAAAAAGGGATTTAGGTTCGCAGTTTATTTACTAACTTCAGGTTTATAGATAAATACAGTTTTATAAATAGAAACCTTGATATTTTGTATCTTAAATGTTTGAAGGACTCTTTAGAAAAGGATCTGCCTGATACAAGAGGAACATAATTAAATATCATTTTAAAACTAGCACAACTCCATAAATTTCCTGTAATATTTTTATTTTATAGTAAGTTTAAATCGTTTATTATTGCCCACAATCAACTCCTTATTATTCAAAACCCTTAAGCGTTATCGATTTATTTTCCCCAATAGAATAGTCTTAGCTTAGGTTTCTATCACCTGCCTCTAAAAATAGCTTAATCTTATGATTCTACTCTCCTGTTGCTATAAGGACACCTATTGGGATTTCACACACCATGTGGCCATTACGAAAATTGGAAGCTTAAGCGTTTTGGGTCTAATAGCTGATTGACTTGCGTGCCCAGCCGAAATGAAGGTAGCAAGGAGAAGAAATATTCGTAGAGATAGGCAAAAAAGTATAAAAGCATGAGAGTTCCCGACGATAAGATACCTGTTAATGTGGTCTTGACTAATTATTATCTGTCAGCTTGCTGGCATTATTTTTTGTATGAAAACTATTTTTCCCAAGCATCACATTTATTTTTAAATACTCATCTGAAAACTAGGAGAAAAAACATGTTGGTTAATTATATATTCGACTTTAGCAATCTAATAAACAAAGAACAAATAGGTCGCATCATAAAGGTTTAAACTTACATAGAATACATACCTTTTATGCGAAGGTAGTAACCCCTATCACATTGGGTATTAGGTAGAAAAAGTGTCAACCCAAGCAAATGGGCTAGGGATAGCCTTTCTGAAAATAAGTTCTCGATGCGCCTGCGAGTGTCAGCGGCAGACTGTTGACTGGCCACGGCTTTTGTCTTAGCCATGACATTATTTACGAGCTTCGTGCCAGCGACACGCACAGAAAGGCAAATGGGCTGCTGCGTTCTCAGCCGCAGAAACTAGCAGAATACGTGCCCCACAGGGTCGACTTCGTTGGCACGTCTATTACCTTAAGCGTCTGTTGCCAATTTGGCTTCCTTTTGCCACCACTTGGCCGGGGGCTGCTCCGTTCGCATTGACTGCACCTTGATTAATGCGCTGCCAGGACACTCTTTTTCCCCATTCCAGTTCTGCCATTAGCAAATGCTGTGGCTACGAGCATTTCTATTGTTTCCGTTTCCGTTGTCCCATTGTCACCAATTTGTTTGGATGTCTCTTCCTTCTACTTCAACGCGATGGACTATTTCACATTATTCATGTGAGCTAGGTGTTGAGAGGAGTATCTCTCAGGGAATTTGATATATATATCTGAAGATTTGAGTGGGGCAAAAGGGAAAACCGTAGATTATGTACAGTAATGGAAACATAACTAACGAGTATAGGGAATGAATGAAGATATAATTAAAAAATACATTTTAATTGATTTCTTTATTATATTAAACTTTGTTTTTATTTTCTCCCTCATTGGCCTGATTAAGTTTTATTAATTTGTCGAAAGATAAAGCAGTTATTTATAGATGTATTTATTTAGCAAACAGCCATTTTACATCTCAGAAACATTCGGTGCAAAGGACTTCATTTACAAGCCCATGAAGGGTCTTTTGGGCCTTTGACCCACATCACCAATAAGGACTTCTTTTAACATGGGCAAAAGGCGCTATGAGATAAATATAAATATAAAAAATCCCTTTGAATATCTATCCGCATTGAATGGGCTATAAAAAATCAAAGTGAATGCAGACAAAACGTCTTTCGAGTAGATCGTCAGACTAAGCCGCTCAGAATGTGGTCGATGTGGCGGGTGGGTACATCAGCAATCCGCTCCAAGGCTCCGCGCTTAAATCGCCAACACTCGAGTCCTTGGCGTGGATGGTGTCTGCCATGTTCCATCTGCTTGCCATGCGGCACACGATTCAGCGCAAAAAGCTTGTAATTCCCGTCTCAGCCCGAAGGATGTAATTTACAATGTTGCAGCAGGTGGCATTTGCAGCTTGGAGTAGCTTGGCTGCCATGCAAGTGCCGCATTTGCCGCTTCCATTTTGTTGCATTTTATGTTGTCGGCTTGGGCCGACAGGTCGTATGTGCAATATTTTTCGTATCTCCATTGCCACGGGGGCCAACGCTGTTGCATACTTTCAGGCTGCCTTAATACCCGAGAGAGAGAAAAGCGAGTATTTCGAACATTTTGGCATAGCAGTGCGCGAAATATGTTGGCTAAATAAATGAGAAACGGTTAACCCCTGCTCTCTAATGGCTAAAATGAATTTACCTGAATATCTCTACCCACAGAATAACAACGAACAGAGATTTAAGCTTTAAGCGAATATTCCCACAGACCTGTTGGCACAACGTCATGCAGCTTCGCTTATTAGTTATGCATAAACTGTCAGGACCACATAAATAACTTAAATGTGCCATTGAAGGCCATGAATTGTTTTATTTATTTCATTAAAATTGGTCAACAAATCCTGTCAGCCCAGAGAAAAACCATAGAAAATATAGACATTAACAAACGCTCTCCAAAGATATCGCTACAGATATTATTGTTGAAATCTTCCTGACTTCTGACCAAAATTTAAATACATTAAAGATATATTCGGAAAATGTGTTTTTTTAACAGCCTCTTTTTGCATTTGGGACACTTCTGGGAGAACTCCAAGGCGGTCCCAATGCACTTGCCGCAGAAGATGTGCCCACATCTGGTGGACATGGGTTCCCGCCTTTGTAAATTCAGCAGGCACAAAGGACACTTCAAGCTAGGCGAATCATGATCAGAGTCCGATGGTGGTCCTTCTTGAATCGCCACGGGTTCGTCCAGGATGGCGTGAAGTTGGCGAAATTGAAACCCCAGTCTATGGTCTCCAACCGTGTCATCCTGAAAGATCCTGTCATGATTGTGGTCTGAAAAAAAGGGGAAAATGTTTAAATATATATCGCAAAAACATGGTTAACTATTGTTAGCCTCCACACTCTCTTGCGCAAAAATCCAAATTACTGAGGGTCAGTTAAATATAAATTAGAAGAGAAAATATTGCTTAATTTAAACCACATCTTTTTTATTTAACCAATTTATTTCCTACTTACATCTTGCTAAAGCAGAATCAAAGCAATGTTCACAGCTTCCTAGCCTAAGATCCGCATTTAATCCATTAACTTTCCTGTATTTTGATCTGGTCAAGTGATGGCTCCTCTCCTGCGGCTGTATAATTAAAGGATCGAATAAGAGCTTGAAATAAAAGCTGTCTGCTAGCCACCTGATATGTACTCTTTGGTGTTTGAGCTCCATAGGTGCTGAAATTGGGCATTCTGCAATTTGGACTTGCCTTTCCCTTAGTTTTATTTTTAAAAAAATTACAAAGAATACTGAAAATTTTGTGAGCTTCTTTTTTACATTTACTTCGATCGAATTTTTAAACAGACTAGGTCGCCGCCTACTCTATGGTGTTCTAGGATGCACTTGCTTGGGCGCCAGTCTAAAAGCAGCTTCGCCACTAAGCCGGTTACCCAATAGCTTAACCCGAGGCATGGGTTTAAGCCAGCTCCTGCTTCTGTTTGCATCTTTAATGCGGCGGCGGCCCACATGAAATTTCGTTGGCAACGAACTCAATCTCCCTAATCGCTTGCCTCTCGTCTCAACTGCTCGCCAGGAGGCCAGGATGCCTTGACAATGTGTCCGCACATACTTAATCATATGGGGAGGGGGCTGAGGGAGAGGATCTGGGAAGCCGTTGCGGATTTCAGCGCTTCAGCTCCGGGATGAAATAAAATCTATGCCGAAAGCTTCGGCAATGTCGCTGTCGTTGTCGTGTCTTCGTCTAGGTTTTCTTCAACTGTTTCACTTTAGCCGCTTTATTTTTTATGAGCCATCGCGCAGATACCAGATCTAGGGTGGCTCTGATTTGATTCGGTGGAAAAAACTAAGGCAAGTTGGTAGTAAAGTGTTTCGTTTATTTAACAGATATTTACAATTTACATGTTTAAAATAGGATATTGCTTTATTTCGTGTTTTAAATAGGTTATTGCTTTATTTCATATTTTTGTAAGATAAGTATATTCTACATTTTCAGTTATTCCCTCTCAGTGAGGCGCAAGAACACCTAACGACTTGAGGACCGCGTATTCTATGGTCGGGAAGCTCACTTAGCCTAGACCGTATCTTGGGGCCACCTCTTCCAAATCAATATTCCATAAAATGTGCCCTGGATTATCCTGCTTTTAGCTATAAATCGGTAACTCGGCACACCCCAACACACACACTCGCACGAGGCAGCATCTGTCACCCTGCCTTGGTGTTTGTACTGGCGCTCATAAGGACACACACACACTTGCTCTGGCATACTCTCGGTTCGTGTCAAAAGAATTTCTGTTTGATTGCAGAGAATAAACAAGTGAAGGCAGGCTCCATGCCCTATGTGTGAGTGAAGGCAGGCTCCATGCCCTATGTGTGAGTGCGGATGCGGATGGATAAATGTGTGGGTGTCCGCCGCTGTCGGTGTGTTGCCTCTCAACATATTTTTTGCAGCCTGCGGCTTTCCCTGAATTTTTCACTTAGACTGTGAGAATCCGCAACTTAATGCGATGTCGACAAGGCGGTTAACTGCGGTTTCCATTTTTATGCCCCGTCCAGCCACGTTAATATATATTTCATACTTTAACCCCTGCTTATAAATAATAATGCATTTCGAGCGCATTAATGGCTTCCGAGGTTTTTATGCCCCTTTTACGTCTGGAATATACGAGTTAAAAATGTATACTGCAGAGAAAGGTAAAAAATAATGTCGTAGATTTTTAAAAAGCCTTTTTGGTTAATGTCTTTTGATGATTTATTGCAATTTGAGGTTTTGATTCTACTTTCCTGGCTTCATATTTGGAAATTGATAGCTGAAAACTAATTACAATATAAATTATATAAAAAAATAATGCATTTTGAATGCGTTATAAATACTATTATTCCGAATTATATCATAAAAGATGTATTAATTAATCAAAAATTATGTCAGCTTAAGCGGATAATAATTTCCCTGACATAAGCTTACCCAAAGCCATAAAGCGTATGCCAAAATGCGCCCCCACCATGAGAATGTTTGCACATTCCATTCTGGGCCTAATTTGCGGTATTTTCCTTCATTAATTAACCAGACATCCGACCACTAGACAGAGCCTCTTGACCTTACCACTCAGACCTCTCGCCAGTCCTGTTCATCGAGGGGACTCAGACTGGCCGTCTATTGATTTATCGGGTCAGCTTGTTAGGGCTGAAAAATGAGGCGTGTGCGAGTAGAAAAATCAATTCAGCCGGCAGACAAAAAATCAAGTTACCAGAACACATCTATAAATAGGGCGAGCACAGCGGAAAAAGACTAAACTGCTACCAAATATCCAATGGCCGACAACGAGCTCTCGGCTTATCTGGCATGTCTATGACCATAAATAAATCAAACACTTTAAATGCTCCAGTCAATTAGCGGCTATAAATCTGTGGGTATCGATTCACGAACTGGACAAAGAGGGAAAGATATCAACGGGGGCAATACGAACGCAGTATGCTAATTTGTAGGTTCGGCGTAACAACACTTTTATCGGCGACTGTGAGTGTGTTTGCCTGCCGATTTATGAGAGCCGCGAGTGTTTACACTTAATTGCAGCTATGCAAATGTTGATACGAGTATTAATGTTTGACTGCCTTGATTTCAATTGCTGGCCGCAATTAAAGTGGGAAATCCGATATATATTCCATTAAATTTGGGCTTTACGTCTCTTTCACCCATGAAATTATTTATTTGTTGCTGTTCTATATATCGATTAAGTTATTTCTGAATCGCCTTCAGGCATATTCACAATTACCCAAAGGTGATATTTGATTCCGTTTGTGTGGGAACATATATCCAATGCCGACAACCGCCTGCGGCTCCTGACAGCTCAATTAAGTTGCTTTCCAAAGACAATTGTCTGTGAAATGGCACGGTGGTGGAATGAAATCGGATGAGGAGGCCTTGCGAAGTATACAGTTTCTTTGCGGGAGCGCCGGGGAAATGTGCGCCATTGTTAAATGTCAAATTTAAATGCCAGACGAGCGGGCTTCCTTGGATTCCGTGGGTGGTCAATTAATTCGCTTCGAGACAGTGCCCATCACGTACGAATCCGGGAATCGCCAGGAGGCTAGTGAACTTTATCTCCGAATGATCAAATTAAGCCTACAGATTTATGCAAATTTTAATAACGTTATGAAACAGCCTTGGCACATTAGTGTCATGGAAATAATGACAGCAATTGGTCGCTAAGGGACCAATTGTTTGCCTATTATTATTTATTCTAATAAAAAATAAAACAAAAAAAAAAGATCCTTATTTTTAATACAACAGAGAAACACTTTCCTAAAACCCTGAGTAAATTTAGGGTTTCTTTAAGTGTATACTAATAGACCTTACTTCTGTTTACTCTTCCAGCCGAGGACATCCACCTAAACGATTTATATACCCGCTACCGCCAGAGGCTGCGAAAGTCGCTCTTCAGATCGGGACTCCTGACTTCACTGCTGGCATGTGTCGTGTCCATAATCATTGGCATCGTTTACCAACAGGTGAGCACTTGGTCCAGGTAGATTACCTTACACCATTATGCATGGAAAACAAATATGGAAGCCTCTTAAGAATCGAAGGGATTATTTTATATTTAAAAAAGTTATTTTAAAGTCATAGATATATTATTTTAAGGAGGAATAGAGTGAGCATGGAAATATTTATTTAGATTTTTGAAGAGTGAAACTCAAGCTTTTCATTTTCAAAAAATAAACATTCACCTTAAGATTAAGATTACTAATTTAGTTATATATTTATTTACTATTACCCTTAATTCTAGTTAGTATAAGAAAATAAAACAATGCATTTGGGTTCGCTTCCATATCGGTGAGGCTGCAGTCTCTCTATAATTTAAACTTTAAAGAGAACACCTGCTTATAATCATATTTTATTTTTCTCTGTTTTTATGTCACATCCACAGCACCTGGTGCAGACATTGCTGCTAGTACTGGCGGCCCTAATCTCGGGCTCCATCCTAACGGCCCTCCAGTTCCCGGCAGTGCTGAGCTCCCCGGCCGCCGCCTTGGCCTTCGCCATTGTCACCACCTTCTCGCTGGGCACCATCGCGGCCATCACCGGCGACAAACTGGCCCCGCTGCCCATGTACGCCCTGTTTCTGGTAAGCCCGCTGCAATGCACATCCACTCCTCCCGGAGGATTATAACTCTTGAGCTTCCGTTGCAGTGCATCCACTCCATGCTGCCCATTTCGTGGCCCGTCTCCGTGGTGCTGGCTTTATTCATGACCGCCATCCACATCGTTTACCGGATCGGCGCCAGTCCCGAGTACGCGCCCGATTTGCCAGTGGTGAGTCCGTCATTCATTTGCATTCCGCGTAGAGCCCCCACAAAGGCTGGCCACACACTGGCGATTGGATTAGTTTCCATATGATTGGGGCTTACGAGTGTGCTGGGTGCGGGCACGGCCAAATAGGGATTACCACGGATCAGGGTGCGCAATTAATTTGAGAGCGTGTGCTGTTATAATCCCGCCATCCGATTTTATACTTTCACATAGGGCTTGCCCTGGGCTCGCTATTGATATATATATTTAGCAGGGGTCTTATTTTTAACGGTTATTGAGGGTCGTCAAAAAAACAAGAACTGCTCGACTGTGAGGTACCCAGTACCAAAATCTTGACAATCTCCGCAAGATGCGTCAGGAGTTCTTTACTTTTGCAAGATAGTTCCGGGTTCAATTACTCTTCTTTTTCTATTGTTATTATTTTTTTTTAATAATTTGTTAACTACCTTATCAAATGCAACAAGAAAATCCCTTGTGGAACCACCAATTTGTTGATAGAAATTAATATTACAAAGTTAGGTTTGGAATTTTTATACCCGGTACCCGTAGGGTACAAGGTATGTAACAGGCAAAAGGAGGCATCTCCGACCCTATAAAGTGTATATATTCTTGATCAGCGTCACCAGCCGAGT
>JAEIIF010001216.1:0-29341 GCA_018874455.1 Drosophila trapezifrons
CATAGAATCCATCTCTGACTGTCTCTGTTTGTTGTTGTTTTGGTTTGGCTTTTTGTCAGTTTCCTTTCGGTGGGAAAAGGCGTGTGAATCCCCTTTCCGGGTGTGGGTTTAAGGATCAGGACTCACACCCACCGACCAACCACCGGCACGAAATTACCATCAAATGAACTTATCGCTGGCGAAACTATTTTACGCCACTTTCCCAAGTGGATTCTCGTGTTTGGCTTATCGCGTCCAAGGGTTTTGCCCTGTTTTGTCCTGTCCGTGCAACACGTGACGACTGTACCGGCTCGAACTCGAGGGCCCTTCCGACCCCTTCTCCCACCCCAGGGTGTCACAGTTCGTTGTTGTCGTTTGACATATTGTCAACCAACGGCGGCTATCAACAATTACACGTGTCCCCCGTGTCCGGGTCGTGTCTTGCCGAAATTTGCATATTTTTCTAATTAATCGCATGAAATTTTCATATAATTTTCTCGTTGTGCCTATCTGGCTGATAAAATTCTCTTGCTTTAAATAATTAATAATTGTCGCGTGTCCCTCGCACCCGAGTTCGCGCCCGTGTTGTTTTGAATTAATGAATACGCTCTAAAATTTATGATTGGGGCAGGGTTTGTTATCACCAGATGGAAACGAGCATTATATTGGTATTTTTATATTTTATTATATAGTAAATTCACATTTTATATTTATTTTTTAAGAGTAAATGCATTTTGAGAAAGGTTAAAGTTATACAACTGTTATGTTTTGCCTCTTTCTCTATAATCTTTGCAATATTTAATTATATTAGCATATATAGTGGAAAATACATTTCTTTGGTGACACCAAAAATTGTAATTTCCGCTTAAGCAAAATCCCAAAATTACCCTTCTCAGCTAATTCGAAAAATAACCCATAATCTTTTCAGAAAAACTGCATCCCATTTGGGGATTAAACATGCTAACTAAACACAGGGGCAAAAAGAAAACTCGCATTGATCTGTCACAAGGCATTATTTTTCAATTAGATCGTGTATACAGACTGCCTGTGAATGAATCAACAAATATTTACATTATCCAAAAGATAAACATTTACCAACGATCGATCGATCATTTCGATGAGGCTCTTTCCCCTAGTTTCACACCTAAATTTTGAGCTCGCATAGAGAGCAGGTTGGCCAGGTGTTTTCCGAGCGATTGAAACGGGGTTAAGTCATCAATAAGCCATGCCATCCAGCCATCCATCCACCGTATACAAATGAGTCACTCCAGAAGCGATTGCGACGCAATTTAGTTTCAGTTTTCTCACAGTACTTACCTGGATGGGGGCAGAATTTCCTCCATCCTCCTCCGCTGCGCAGCGACAAGTTTACATAACCCAAAAAATTGGGAAAGCGCTGAAAAGTTCCCACAGATTATATATACGGAGGAGTGGAAATGCCGATGCAGTTTTAATGATTTACAATAACAAAGCAACAATAGGAAGCCAGGATTTAGGTTGATGCATTGCCAACAGGTGAGATCGAGGATTGAGGGGTAGCGATTTCAATTAAAAGTGACACAAAACGCCCTGACAAAGGGAAACAATTTCAAATTGCATGTGTGTCATGGGAAAGTTGTGGGACACTTCACATATATGGGGGAGTCCTCTTTTTCTATCGAGTCCTTGCTACTGCGCCGCGACGCACTTGAAATTTTCGTTAAACACACTTGAACATGTTGAGGGTAGGCCACCCTAAAAATGTGTAAAGCCCTCGAGTGTTTTTTTGTGAGTTCCGCAGCTCATTCAAAAGTTTGCAGGTGTTCCCCGCTCGATACTTATATACATTTTCGTATTCGGCTTTTTGTTGTTCGTGTGTACTTGAGCCAAAACACGGGTTCCTTAAAATGCCAATACACTTATCGACATCGATGGGAAGCGGGCCATGCAAATATTCCTTCAAGTTGCTGCCAGCAGGGATGTAAGGACTATAAACAAGGAGAGTGAGAGCAAGTACAAGGGGATAACCACTGAACATAGGATTTCTAGTTACAGTGGTTTATGGATATTAAGTAATAAATGCCACAAAAAACTAATAGAACGTTGAATAAAATCCTAGAATAAATTAAATACTTATACACAGTTCAGTATAACTTTATTCAAGGGTATTTTTATTATAATGATAGATAATAAGTAACAAAATGCTACAAAAAACTAATAGAACGTCCAATAAAATCCCCGAATAAATTATATATTTATACACAGTTGAGTATAACTTTGTTTAAGGGAATGTTTATAAATTATTTTGATTTCTAATAATAAATAAAAGTTAATTTCTATATAAAGCTCATTTAAAATAATATATCCTATAAGGAAGTAAATAGCTCCCATATCACTGTCCACATTCCAATGAGCTGAACACAAGTTTATGAGTCACGTTAAAAATATATAATTTCAGGGTGAAGGAGCTTCAACAACCTCAACATCTCAGTCCCGATGCCAAGGATAAAAACTTTCCCTATGCATTACACATTTATTAAGCATTAAGGAGAAGGAGTTCACTGCATTTAGGGGTTCGAGTTGAGTTTGCGGACAATGAGGATCGGCACGTTGATGTCCTTGATGATGACTATTGAACTTTTCAAACATGATGAAGTACTCCGTAGCTCGATTTGCTTATAAGCCAAAGCTGTAGCTGCAGCTCGCTCCTTACCCCGATTTCCCTGCTGCTCAAGCTAAGATGATGCTAAATGCAAACAATGGAAATCTTTCCCGTAACGGGACCCGGACCCCAAGCGAAAGGGCACCCTCCAACTAATCACAAAGTGCATTTTCTGCTCGCGGCAGTTGGTAAACAGAGAGCGTTAATAAAAAATAGGGTACGGGTTAAGAGGCAAAGCCAGGGGAAGCGAAGTGAAACAAAAGTCCAGCTGAAGGTCCATGCATACGATTTCAGCATTAGACACAGGAATGCAAAAGTAGCTATAGCTATGTACAATAAATATAAATATTACCCTCAAGACATTTACATGAATAGATTCATAAATCTGAAAAGATCTCAAATATAAAGATTTTTAAAAATGAATCTAAAATCTAAATGCGAATTAAACATTATTATAAATATTTGCGATTCCCTATTTTATACAGTTTTGATAAGCTTACCTTTGAAGAAAACCAACAGCACTGATTAGAGGATACTTTTGTCGGTGCATTTAGCTGCACTTCCCCTTACCCTGCCAAGGGCTACCCTATCGCTCTTTCTCTCCTAGTTTTTATGGAGTTTTCAGTTTGCTTTTCACGAAGAAACAGCAGCCGGAACAACAGCAAATACTACAAATAATCATAATAATAAAATGCCAAGTTGTACATTTTGCCGTTACCAGTTCTAGCACTCTTCCATCTCTTTTCACTCGGACGCCGTCTCTTTCCCGTGATGAGTCATTCTGCTGCAGCTTGCGTGGGTCTTTATACCTCGGCGGGGGTACGGGGCACAAAGGGGTTAATGCACTGCGTTCAATGGAAAAAAAAGAAGAGTCCTTGGCAATAAATATAAAAATCTTTATCCATTTATTGTTCCTGCTTTTGCTGCACGACGTTGTGCTTGGAGTGTTTAGGATTTAACGTGGCACCTCTGCTAGGCTATAGATTTGTGTTATAGATTTAAATTAAAAGCAAATCTTAATTTCTTATTAGTTTTTTAATATAGTTATTATCACAATATCGTTATTTTGTTGGAATTAATTCTTCAGGAAGTGTTGAGTATTACCACTAGCCAAAGACCCAATGACTCCTCTCCCCTGCCAGTGCCAGTTTTCTACATAAAACCATTATCGTAACCAAAGGACAATTGGTGTTCCTATGCCGCCCACACAATAATCGTTCCCCATCCTCCTGGCCCGTACACCCCTCACCGTATATAGTGCACACTGTGGACCACTTACTAAGTGTTGGCCGTCCGGCAACAATCGCAATCATAATAACTGTAACAACAACACAGGAACACACACTTTTATGGCCTACAGCCGAGAGGAGCGAAGAGATTACAAATGATTTGAATAAATTTGCAATAAAAAAAACTCTGTATTCTATTTTCGAGCTGGAATTGTGCCGACAATAAAACAATTTTGTATGGCAAAGCCGAGGCAATTGTCCACCTCCAGCCTCCCTGAATTGAGGTTTAAAGAGAATTTCCTGGCCAGCAGCAGAGCGGAGACTATAATAACATTGTGGTTAAAATGCTGCAGCAGCGGCAACAGCAGTGGGAACAGGCCATTACAAGTGTCAAAGCGGCAATTTATTGTTTGTAATCATGTGTATCTATAATTGTGTCTGGCACTGTGTGTGGGTAAGCAGTTAATCATATAAATATGGCGACGTCGGGCGTCGTTTGGCGCTTATTATTTTTGCCTCGGCTGCGATAACATGGCTCCCGAGCAACTTGCGCATTGATTTAGTAGGACAGTGCGTGGCAAAACTATATGGTCTTGTAGAAATTTAAAATATATTCCATTTTCACAAACCATAATTAAATATATAAGGTTTAGGTTGAAACGAAAACCGATTTTCCAGAACGAAGAACATGGTCTTTTATCACCTTCCAAGGTATTTCATTAATTATTTTATTTTATTAAGATAAAAGAATGGTAAAATGTTGCATGAAGAAATAAGCTAGAATATGCAAAATAATTATTATAAATTATAAAACTAATATAATAACTTATGACCCGCACTGTACTTACCCCGAAAGTTGTGTTTTAACACTCTCTCTCTCTGGAGAGATAGAGATGTGTTGTCGCATGCCAAAAACCAAAGCTAAAACCACAAAGTCGTAAAATTACTTTCGCGCATTATAAATTTATAGTTTACTTTGGTTTGGTTCACAAATTTCCGGGGTGTGAGTTTCTGGCACTCAAGCGTAAAAATTTATTATGCTTATGGTCGAAATGATCGGAAAGTATGAGGGTTAAACTGGGCGGGGACCTAGACTTTGTTGCTTTTGCCACAGCAGATGCTGTTCGTTAGCCATCGCGGACATAAGTCATTTATATTGTTACAAATTGTACGCGATGTGCCGTCGTCCTTAAGACATAACACTTGCACCAGATTGGACGTCGGTTAAGACTAAATGCCTTTGTCTCCTCTTTTGAACTTTGTTGTTGGGGGTTAAATGGCATCTTTAAGATGGCAAAAAGGGCAATTTTGGGAGAGATTTGTTGGTTTCTTATTGAGAAGTTTAAAGGGTTGAATAATTAGCTTGAAAGTAATTACTAATTAAATGGGTGGCATAATAAAAAATCCTTTGGGAAGAAACGAAGAAATCAGTGCATATTTATACTTTTAAAAAATAAATATATTTGATACTACCTTAAAACTACTTATACTCTTTAAAATTTAATAAGAACCTTAGTATTTTGTATATCTTCTTGATATAAGATATCAATATCAGGCGAAACTAAAGAGCAACAAGCAAATAATGGCATCACCTTTTCTCATTTCCCTTTCCTGACAACAAATCCATTTCTGACCTCATCCCAAACTCTCAGACTGTTTGCCATTTACCAAAGTGCAAGGAGATACATACATCAAGGGGGCAACAACAGTGGCTACAACCCCAGATAGACAGCTACAGCTACAGATACAGTTGCAGATACAGATACAAATAATCGAGAAGGAGCAAAAAACGTGGCAGGAAATGCGGGCTTGCTCATTATTTGCGCTGAGTGCGGCGGCGACGACATCGAGTACTTTGCATAAATTTCAAATCTTGCCGGGAAAAAAGAGGAAGAGCAGGAGCAGGAGTTGGAGACTGAAAAGTTGAGCGGCGCAAAGGATCCAGGGAAATATCAGAAGCAGATGACAGCCGCACACAAAAGGACATCGATGGCTAACACAGCTGCAAATGTAATGGAAATTGAAGGGCTCCCCCTCGCCTTCCACTCGCCAGGATCCCTGTTTCCTGCACCTTGGCTTCGTGTCAAGTGCGGCGGCGATGATGCCAGAGAAGTATCTGAATAAAAAATAATGCAATGATACGGAAAAATTAAAAACATTAAAGCCAGGGAGTGGGGGAGGATGGTTATGCGTTTACAGGGAGGATATTTTTGTTTTTTAGACAAACGAAGATGATAATACTCTACAACAGTAAGTCAAAATTGTATTTAAATATTTTTTAAAAATGTCTACGGATTAGATAATACTAGTTACTAGAGTTTATGTACTTAGTTTCTATATTTTTATTTTGTAAAATTATTTTAAATGTAATCCCTTGCATTGTTTATTTATTTTGTATTTAAACGTTTAAAGGAACAACTGTAAATAATTCTAAATTAATTATTAAAATGCAGTGACCTTCTTCTAGGGCATAAGTAATAAGGAAATCTCGAATAGGCGGCAACTTCAGTTCTAATGACACGACCACAGACCAGTTCAAGTTGCCCTGGCTCAGACCGAGGCTCAAATTTATGGCTGCAATTATGGCCCGGGTCTTGGCAGCGTCAGCAATAATTGTGCTTGAAATTTGCATACAAAAAATTTTAAGTAGTTGGAAAAAAAATAAGATATTCCAACCTAAAGAAGAGTTCCCCTCCATCCTTAACTTTTTAAAAATCCGAATCAAAGCTGGTCATACACACCCAGTTTGGTCTGTCCTTGGTCTTGCTCAGCGCTTCAGTTTCAATTGACGTGTAATCCTGCCTTGTCCTTGGCATTTTGCGTGCAGCCACCAAGGACGGCAGCCCGATAATGCTCTCTTTTTCTCCCCTTCTCCCGCTGGGTGGGTGGGATTGGCTGGATGTCAAAGTCAAGGCGAAAAGAGCGCGTGTAAGGACCTCAAGGACTTTTCCTGACACTTAGCTTAGTACAGCGAATATTGATTTAGTTTTTGCGATTTCCACTCGCCCTTTGCACTTGCTGTGGATGCTTTTTCTGATATTTAATTAGCGCTGGCGAAGTGTTTAAATTGAAATAGTAGCTGATTGTGTGGGTAGAGGATAAATTGTAATGGATAGTGCATAGAGATGTTGATGTGGAAAATATCATGTGTCACGGGGCATTAAATAATCTTCACTAATTGGTATTATTTCAATTATGTGGTTCTGTGACTTAAAGAATCATTAGATAGTTTAAAGCGGAAAGAGTAGGAACTCATTGAAATGATAAATAAATATTCAAAAATATTTATACAATAATTTATTCAATTCCAAGAACTATAGATAAAATAAGACAACCCTAAATAAATAATTTAGTAATTGTATTTGCAAAATTGCATTTTATATAGGAAACTATAAGAGTTAACAGACTTAACACACAAATACCTTTAATTTCCAAAAGTGCATAGCAGTGAGCCCATCCCAAAATCTAGAGAAACCCCAATCTCTTCAAATTTAATCAGCTAAACCCATTCACTAACAAGTTTTCCATTTAATTTCCACCTCAAACCAAGGAACTCCGATTGATTTGTCTCCGTCTTCACCATCGAGCAACAGCTGCATACAAAACAGGCGGGTTTCTTATTTTAATTTGGTTAGAAAAGTTTGTGTCCCGCCCAAGAGGATGCAGACGGATCTTAAATTAGATACCGGACATCCACAATTGAATGACCAAGCAGGCGTCTCTGCTGCTCTGCACTTTTCTAATTTTCCTCCTTAAGCGGAGAGGAAATTTCCTACTCGGGACAATAAAACTTTTCTTTCTCTTGCTTTTCCCAAGCTGCAACCAATTGCAATAAAAGAAAACTTATCTTTTGTATATATTCGTATATAAATTTGTGGTATGCCACAGGATTTTTTGGAGTTGGGCTTGAGGAGAGGAAAGGCAAGGAGTGGAAAAGAAAACTTTATTTTGGCTGAGCTGATAAATTCTTGCCGTCTCGGACTTGATAAAAAGGCAACGAAGGCTGCCTCCTTTTAAGACATTCAATTGAACAAATTCCGAGCCAAAGTTTCCTTGAAATATCAGAGCTCCTCCGACTGCTGCATAAATTGCATATAATTGCTTTGCTTCCCCGTAGATTTATGCGCACATCCTTTGGTCCGTTTCTACGTCTCTCTCGGGCGAAATGATAAAAATTTTATTAAAACAAAAGCTGCATAAATATCTTTTCGCAAATATCGTTTGCTCAGCTGCCCGCTGTGCAGTTCTATACACTGATACATTTATAAAGTACACTGATACTTAAGATAATTATAATAAAAAATTTAGGAGTATATATTATTCTTTGAAGTTTGCAAGTAAATTATTTTTGATTTGTTTTAAAACTTTGCTTCTTCTCTTTAAAATATCTCTTTATATGTCGCTTCCTTTTCGAAAAGTGTATAAACCTTCATTGGTAGTATCTTATGTGCGCCTTTATATGGCATAATTAGATTTGATGTACCGCGGTTCATTTGGTCCTGGGACTCCTTCATCTCTCTGCCATTTGGCTCAGATGGCTTTGCTTTCATTCACACTTTGGTAATCCGCCTTTGCCTGGGATATTTTTATGACTTAATACGTTTTATTTCATTGCAGACGGAGACTCTGGACATTGGGACGGGACGAATGTGGAAATAAATCTTCTGTGAGCGTCATCACCAATTCAAATGTCCTTTCGCTTGACCAGAGCTCAACTCGGTTCATTCCGGTTCGCATTGGGGTTCCAGTCCTGCGACATTTGTTGCCGCTGTTCTCCGTGCCCTCAGTCCTTCCTTGGCCTTGTTTCGGTTTATTATTGACCAGTTTGGCTGGGATTATTATTACACTCACACAATGCTGACAGTTGGCCATTGATTTATTAGCCGTCTTTGGCATTTTCATTCACTGTTTGTGGTCTGCAGTCAGCGTCTTCGTCTCTTCTCAGTTGGTTGTCTTTTACGGCCCTCTTCGCGGGGGATTTTCACTTTTTCCTCAGTGTCCCTGTGATTAAGGCATTGGACAATTGGAGGGAGGGAGGGTCGACCGACTGCATAATGGAATAAAGTGGCAGTCGCTGGATATATGGGAATTTGTCATGAAATGTAACCGAACCGTAATTGTCTTTAAGGTTATCCGATTTTCCAGGGGTGAATGCACGAATGCTCGTTCTGAGGGGTGTAATTTAATTGATTACTACTAATATTTGAATAAATCATAAGAATGGTAAAGTTAAATACTTATACTAATAATAATAATAAATTATTCAAGCATTCTCATCCTTAAATCCCTCAATCCTAATAACAAATCTTTAAACAAAATTCCCTTAAAAACTATTAATCCAACTACTGAGAATTCACCGCAGGATACCTCAGAATTACTTTCGATGCCTTGCCGAAATAAATACAATAAATAAATGGACATTCAAATTAAAGAAAACCGGCAGCTAAATAAAAGAGCCATGGACATTTCTCCGGCTCCAAATGAGCTATCTAACCAGATGCCGTGCCGAGCGTTCGGCAAATTGCAAAAGTTGCAGACGCACGGGGCGAAAAACAGACGCCAGCGCAGTTAAAAGCCACAATAAAAACCGTTTGCAATGTTTGAGATAAAAATTAAAAGACGACGTCATTTAGTCTGAGTCTCACTTTGCCAGCTTCCACAGATGTATCCCCTGGATACCCCCAGAGAGAGATCTGGATGCGATGGTCGCGTGTGTGCTGCCCTTAAATGGCACACAAAATAGACATTAAAACCTACAGCGGTTGCGATACGGTTTCAGCAGTCCAACCTTCGAAGCCATTTCCACCCAAAAGCTTCCCCGAAACCCCACTAAGTTGGTCCACAACACGTTGACGAGGTGTGTGCACTGGGAGATAAATTTGGCAACTTCATAAGCATTTGTAGGTACTTGGCTATTTTCAAAGTATTTTTGCAATTGTTTTAAAAAATTATCACCTCTTATATAATTTTTGAAAATAAAATATCTAATCTAAATAAATATTTAAGGATTAGTATTCGATTTTTCATCAGTTTTATGAGTAAGAAATATTTATATTGTGAGTAATATGTGAGCTATTTTATTTTGAATAAAAATTTAGATTATTTATACTTATATTCATTTCACGGTTTCCTCTTCTTAAACTATTTTCAATTTTATATTCATAAAAAAACAACCTTAAAATACTTTACAATTATAAAATAAAAATCCTTGTAAATAATTCGAACTTATTTAATGTCATTCTGCTTGTAAATTATAATAAAAATGTTTAAAAATATAGTTTCGATAGTCACATCTGTTTCTCAGTGTCTAAGCGCTTGTGTGTCCGTGATCCTGGCCAGGATTTTGTTTAATTTTATTTGCTTTCGGGCTAAATGTAACTTTTATTGTTTTCGGTTTCGGTTTTGGACTTTCGGCAACGAAGTTCATTCATTTTGGCGACGGAAAAGGCGGGGAAAAGTCGACCGTCTGGGGGCGAGTGTCATAAATTCGATTTCTGTAGCATAATTTAAGGCGCTTTGGCATTGATGGCTCGTGCTGATTAGATTGGAGCACGGCACGGGACAGAAGCGTTTTAATTGTTCCATTCGGGGCATTCAACGTCACCTCATCAGCAGCATTTACACGTAATGGCCTCGTTAAACTGACTTTTGGACTGATGAAATCCTGACAGATCCAGATCTCGAGGCAGCTTCTAAGTCTGGGCGCCATTAACTTGCGTTTAATTGTCTGCACTTTTACGAGAAGTGCCGAGGTAAGCCAAGGACTGGAATAATCGTCATCGCCTGTCCAGGACTCATGTGGCCAAGGAAAATGCCTTATCTTATGGTTTTTACACAGGCTCCTTTATGTCCAAGAGCCAAGAAGTGACTGTAAAACGAAGCGAAATGCATTCAAACACCTTTGGGAAAATAGGGGAGGATGGTTGGGATAAGAAGAGATTTAAGATTGCAATATAAGGCCTAAAGTGCCAATAAGTTGGTACAGTAACGTAGTTTACTGATATTTTAAATAGTTCCCCCCGAAAGTAATCGAAACTGTTATTCCAAAATGCATTCTTCTTTTATATTCAAAGCAAGCTGCTTGTATAAATATGCATTGTCCTTCAATAAGTTTTTAATACCTCATAAATAAATCCTTTTTTCCTAGATTATTTATTACTCATTTATTTTCATACAGAAAATAAATTTCAATGATAAGAAAGAACACCTATAAATAAGTGAGAAAAAGTTGGACAAAAAGGCTTATAAATATTGTCAAGAGTTATCGATTGTCAGACAAGTTACACCCGCATTATACGAGTAGTATCTTGGACCATTAAAAATAATTGCAACAATTTATTTTGCCTTATTGTGGACATTTCATTACGGCTCCGCATTGGATCTGAATAAAGATCAATTCATGTCCCCGGCAATAACTTTTACAGCGACACTGCAGTTAAATCATAAGCCGACCCCTATGCCCACTCCCAGGTTTTCCCCTTCCCGGATTTCTCCCCTTTCCCCCAGCTGAAAAACCTGCCCAAGTTCGCTTCGTGACCAGCAAAGTAATGCCCAGATTTCGTATTTCCATTCGGAAAGCAACAAAAGAAGCCGCCCAGCAGAAGCAGCAGCAGCACTTTTATGACTGACTGAGCGACATGCAACAAAATTGAATTTTATGAATGGGTATTTATGAATTTTATTCTCCGTAAGTTATAAAAAAAGCTCTTAGTTCTTAGTTATTTTTCGGGGTGGTGGATAAGTCCGAGAGCGACTCCAATGACAAGTCGAATTCCACGAAGGAAATTGAACATGACAACTGTGATGAAACTTGTTCTGCAAAAAGTCCCCTTCTAACATCAAAACAGTGGAATGAAAAACATAGAATCTGGACTTTTTCTAAATGATAATTAAATAAAATGTACAAAAAAATATAAATAAAATAAAAAGCATCATAATTACTCAATCGTTAATTTACAAACCTTATTATATACGAAACTCATAAGGCCTTACCTATTAAAAAAAAAACATATCCTTGCTAAAAATACCTAATTCTAGAGTGTTATTAAAACATAACCAATTTCTAGATATTCTGTAATTTTGTTAGGAAGTCTTAAGATATGTAAAGCTCATTTTTCAAGAAATAAAATATTCCTTAGCAAGGTACAATGTATTTTCTCTTGTCATTCATACCACTGTTCACTTGTTCCATTTAAATCCATCCCGCTATTAAAAACGCCAAAATCGCGACGACATCTTTTCAATTCATTTCAAAAAGTTTCCCATTTCTCTCCTGGTCCCCAGCCCCTCAGAAATTTCAGCCATTTAACTGCAAGGCAAACACACAATCGTAAGAAATGCTTTTATATCAACCGAGAATATAATCCCGAGACACAATTTTTATTTTTAAGACCTATTCGCCTAACGCTCGAAATTAATTTCGCTAACAATCGGACTGAATGTCAAAGGTGGTGGGGCGGCTGAGTGGTGGGACATCTCATCCTCGAAAGCTCAATGAAGCGCTTAACCATTAAAATCAATCAAAGCAAATTTATTAGGCAGCAGCTACATTGTCCTAGCGAGAGGGAAGAGAACTTTTATTAGAGACACAAGTATGCACCATAAAAACCCCGAAACGGGGCAATGAAAAACCAAATCAGCCAAAAAGCGATCTAAGAAATTATGACCCATCCAATGAGGGGAAAAAACTGTCAAAAGATAAACCGAAACCCCTTGAAACTCGAGATTGCGGACAATTGTACCGAATGGTCAACTCGAATTCATTCTTTAATGGTCTCCAAAAGCCCCGACTATTAAAAGTTTCCTTTGCATTCAGCTGGATTCATATTTCTCTCTACCGAAATTTAGTGCGATAATTAAAATTCATTTGTCATACTTTGTAAAGTTGCCAACAATAGTTTTTGTTCGTTTATGGGAATATTAAAATCAATTTAGCATTCAGTTTTGACATCATTACAATTAAGGGCTTTTTAGAGCAACATTGTAGATAAAGTGATTTAAGGCAACTTTAGGATTAAAAACAATCTGAATATAATTTTTTCAAGGAGGATTTTTAATTCCCCTTGCAGACTCAATATAAATTTAGTGAAAGTAACTCACTTTCGTTGAACTAAAGTAATTGAAACCGATACTAACCAAATGTTGCCGCTGCATAAATTTATTTGTACATTACTCAAATACCTCTCGACAGCCCCAGAACTTTCTCTTCCCTCAAATAATAAATAGTTCTTCAAGATATCCTTGGTTTTTCAGCAGAGAACAAATTCATCAGGAAAGTTTCCTTGTTTGCGAACAAATGTTGCCAACAAATGAGATACAAAGACGGAGCTGCGCTGCGTCTGCATTGCCAATTTTTCTCGTTGGCCTGCCTCACTATTTGAATATTTTCGCTGTGACTTTTCATTAGCGCCAACTGTTCGAGAGAAAAATAAGAAAAATATGCAAATTCGTTTTTGGCAAAGTCACGATCTTGGGCAAACAATTTGCTGATTACGCGCCAGGAAGCCAGAGCCAGCCGCCAGCCGCGGCAGGATGAGGAATTGTTGTCATTTTCGCAAACGCATTGATAAAATGATTGATTACCCGCAGCCGTCAACGACCCTCTCCTTTGCGAAAATGCAAACATTTTGCAATCAAATTAACTCTTTAGACGCTTAAGCGGCAAAAAAAGGAATTTATCAAAAATTGTAAATTGCCAAAACCATTAAAATTATTAAAATCATGCCTGGCCTGGCCCTAGGGGTAGCTGGCCAAAAAATACAAAAAAACGGGGCGTGTCCTTTGAAATTTATCAACTCGTTGCGGCAATGATATGCAAAATCGTATCCGCTTTCCTGTTTGCCTTTTTTTTGGCTGCGCATTTGCCGATTGAAGGGATTATTGACAAAATATGCGTATTTCTCTGCTCAATTGAGTATCCTATTTTTTGTAGATCGTAAAAGGGAGCTTTTCAACATTAAAACAAAAATAGTCAACTTGTTTCAATTGGCTTTTAAATATTTGTTTTATTGTTACAGTTCAATTTTATATTATTTAGCTGTAGCAATATTACTTTCAATGTTTAAAAAATAAATGTATTGCAATCAAACCTTATACGAGTCTACTACCAAATTGTTTAACTAGGTTTAAATAAAAACTAACCAGCCATTCCTCATATTAAAATCAATTCTAAATGGTTCCACAATTAGGAACCAAGGTGTATCATCAACCAAGTCCATTAAACCTAATTCACGTCGGCTATCAAAGCACGATAACTCTTATTTCCTCAAGCCATAAACAAACTGAATATCCACATGTTTGCATGTTCTCTGGCTGTACTTTTTAAATATTTTTTTCCTTGACTAATTACCCGCCGACTACTCTAAGCCCACCCACCGATTATCGCCCACTACCAATTACCAGGTTCCATTCACCTTTTCGGGGGGCCAGAAACGCCAGTGAGCAAATAACAAACAACAAAGCGACATTGCATCGAATAGGTCTGAGCTGGTCTGGGGACTCGGATACGGATTCGGAATAGGAATAGGAATGGCAGTGGGTCTGGAGGAGGCATACGTCAGAAGTCTGACGCTTTGGCGCAAAACGTTATGATTAATGAGTGAATTATGCGCGAATAAACAGCAAAAGCCAACGGAGCAGGAGCCACGGCCTGAGCCAAACTGAAACTTCTCTTTGTCTGGCTTGTTGGTTTGTGTTGTAGATATTCTGTATATTTTTAATACACTTCCAGGGGGTATTATGATCGATTAATTAGGGAGGAATAACTAGAGATTTTGTATTTAATACAATTAAAAATATATTTAAAATATTTGAAACATGGAAACTAAATATAATTAAAGGAGTGAGTTGGCCTTAAATTATACCTAGCTAATATTGTGAGTGTTTTGTTAATTGAATTACTGTTTTATGTGTTCTCCATTTTTATAAAATATTAATTACACTTAAAGTGCTAGAGTATTAGAGTCTTCAGTATTTAATTTGAGTCATTTCTAGTTGTATTTTTTCCCTTTGATGGGCAACATGCCGGCAGCAAATTTGCTCCAGCAGACGGCGGCGCGCAGTTCAAATGATTATGCACAGAAATGTTGTATGAATTTCGTTCCTTTTTGCATTTTTTTTTTTTTTTTTGCATTTTCTCCTCTTGCTACCTTTTTGAGCTGCACAACGCGACGTATACGCAATAAATCTTGATCCCTTTTGAGGGGGGGGAGTCGCTTACAATATGCAAACAGCTGCTCCGAACCGTGTCCCGTTGTTCTGTGTCATTCGCCAGCGGCAAAAAGTTCTCATCTCTTATTTATTTTAGATTTTTAATAATCATTTTCGCAGCAGCCTCCGCTGTTGTTTTTTCCGCATACTGTTTCTGTATTTTTTTCGGTTGCGCATTTTAATGAATTTGTTGTTAATATGTGAGTTATATCCACGTATATGTATATTCTTATATCCCATTCTTCACGCCATTCGCGGGATTCTTTTGTTGCTGACATCGCTTTTCCACTCTCCCGCTCGCTGTGTCTGTTTCCGGTTCGTTTTTTGGGCAAATTTGCGCATCGCTGCTAATTAAAAATTGTGTCTATTTGCATATTTGTAGCTCAGCTTCGGCAACGCCCAGCGGCCGGCAGGGTCCTGCATTTGAGTTTCTGACCGCCCGCCTGTCTCCTGCAAAGCGTCCCCAAACCTTGTGATATTTCTGGCCAATTCGCAGCGGTTGTCTTGTGCTTGAAGCTAGCTTGTTTTAATATTATGCATTGTTTATATTAAATTCCGTCTCTGAAAAGGCAAGTAGCTCTATTTTAATGAATTTGTAAATATTTTTTAAAAAATAATTGTATTAATTAAGCGTAAGTAAGTTAAAGAACACCTTTCCTATGTCATTAGGTGCTTAATATTATTTTTCCTCTTCAATAAAAGCAGTTACACAAATAGTAATTTAATTACCAATATATAATTAATATTAAAGTTTAATGAACACTCGCCCCTCGATAAAGGTAATTAATTTAATAAGCAGCAACCCAAATGAGTCTATTGAAAAACGCACTGTCCTGTTATGTACCGGCACTGGCACCTGTCATACAAGTCAAGGGACATTTAAGGAACCCGAACCCCATTCCCGAAACCATAACGGCGTCAAATCTAATGACCTCTTTGATTAGTGACTGTGCCCCGGGGGACTTTTGAGTCGGGTAACGAACGTCAACGCCTCGACTAATAGTGCCGTTAGTCGGGCCTGTCAATAATACCTAATGAAAGCAGCTGCCAGGATACCCAGGATAACACACCTGTGAGGTGAGCCAACTTTCACCCAACTGTCAGCGTTTAATTTACAGCTGCGGTTGCAGGAAAGTCAAGTGCCGGGGTCAGTTTTAGATTAGTTTTTTCTCTGTTTCATTTGAAACAAGAAACACGTCCCTGCAAACTATGTAATTAGCGTGTTTTATGACTGCACTTCTCGTGAGCGGAGCTTGGCCAACTCCTTTGGGTGCAATTAGGCGACGGTTTGGAAAACTTTTTCAATTGCTCTCTGGGCGGTGTTTGGGCACTGTCATACCGCATTATTGTTAAACTATACCAGGGGATTTACCACAATAAATAGGTAACTGGGAGAAAATGAAACAAATATAAATTAAACGTATTTAACTAAGTCTTATTAAAGCTTTGTTAAAATAAGCAAAGTTAGCGTAAGATATTTATTCAATTAATAGCATGAAAGACCCCATGCATCCCTCACATCCTAAAATTGCTCTGAAACTTAATTTAAAATGTTATTAATTTATTAATATTCAAGAATTAGGGTAATTCCTCCTTGCCGATGGTACCCCTGTCTCATATTTCCACCTACAGTTTACCAATGACTTAATAACTAAAAGGTGTAAATATTGTATATTTTCCCTATTCAAGTTTAGTCAAATTCTTTAAAATCCTTCTTTTAAATCCTTCTTAAAAGAAACCCTTCAATAAAGATCATAAAATATTCATAAATTAATCGCAATATAAATTGATCTGTATATATATTTTCCACAGCTCGCAACTTAAACGCGATAGCCACCACACTAGCATTCCGAGTCAAGAGACCGAGGAGCTAATAAATTTATTAACATGTGCGGCTAAGCGGATTAAAATGCGCACCCGAAAAATATTCAGCCAGGAGAGTATTTAAAACTCAAACATATTCAAATCCAAGTTTATGGGAGACCAGGAAAAAACGGAAAGCAAAGGAAAGGAGTCCGGGAGTTCGAGTCAAGTGCAGACAGGGGCCATCGAAAACACCCGTCGTCAGCGTCCTGGGACTCGTAATAATAATTAAGCCGATAACACTCGCAGATTTTGCACTTGTTGGGTTCGGTTTGCTTGGCGGCGGTGTTAATGATACAGATATATATGGAGAGGGGCTCGTAAAAAATGTCTGGCCGAGGCAAATGCTTAATTGTTACACATATGCAAACAATAAGCAACCCCAAAGACCTCCGAGAAGGGATCTGAGGGTCTAATGCGCTTACTGCGGGCACAAATTGCACGTGCAGCATTTTGCTCTATGACTTGCCAGTTTTTTCCTTTTTTAAGTTACTTCCATCCAAAAACATCGTCTGAGGGGGTAGTTTCTGTGTTTAACCCCCCGCTGACTACACTTTTTTTCCTTTCCATTTTTGGTTAATATTTATCAATGTGGCAACACGAAAAAACTTCATCGGCTTTTTCGGGGGGTTAGTTAGGCTAGACCTCTAGACCTCTAGACCTCTCTAGGTGTATTTAAATGTAACAGATGTTGCCATGAGGGATGCTAATCATCAGTTTGGGTGTCTTACGGGTGTTCCTTCCCGGGCGAGTGGAAAATAATGTTGTATCATGGCAATAAATAGTGCGATTATGCCCATGGAGTATGAGGTCTAAAGGGAGTGTTTAGAATAGAGTAAGGATGAGTGGGTAGACGTTTTATAGGGTACAATAATCAAAAACCTGGTGAAATAAATGTTGTTATTATTATAAAGCTCTAAAAACAATTCTTCGAGAGTGGCTAACTCATAAATAACTGTATCTAACATTATTCCTTTTACAAAAATATTCCCACAAAATCTAAAATTCTTAAAATACACCCCTTTTAAAACATTATTTACAGAACACATATAAAGGAACTATTCCAGTTGGAATCTCATCAACTTATCAGTTGGCTACCGATCAAAATTAGGCCCCATTAACACATCCTTTTGGGCCCAGAGCTCGAAGTTCAACAAAACAAAACAAAGTTCGTCAGACAATGGGCGCTAATGTTGGGCAATTAATAATGGTCAACGAATAAAGTACAAAAAGCAACTGAACTTTCAGCTATATTTCCTGCTAATATTTCCTGGCCAACGTTAGATTAGAATCAGCTAAAAAGCAAGGATTGCCGAGGGCGGAAGTGTGCATTAGGTTGGGCTCGAACGAATACATCATCGTGACGCAAATGAATCCTTTTTTACTGTTTTGTGTCCGACACATGTGGGCACCGATAATTCACTTTTTTTTTGGGACACCTGACGCCGCCAATTTGCGGCTTTGTTATTGGTTGGTTGTATATTTTCCTCGGTTAAAAGTCGGCCAAAACGAACGCTGACATGACATTCCATTAGCACACAATTTATCAAAGGAACGGCACTTGTTACCTGTTCTCCCCCGGTTTCCAGATCTTATCGTCGTGGTCAGCGCGCTTCCTTCTTTGTTTTTGTGTTTTTTTCGTTTCCTAAAAATGGGAAATGCAACCCCGAGTTGGGCAATTAGTCAAAGTTTCCGACATTAATGTCTCCGTTTTATTTATATTTCTGGTGTGGTCGAAAATAGTTTTGCAGCTCAACGCCTCCCGAAGAACCGAAGAGAGAAAAATTTATTCCACGATCTCTGATAACGTACATTTTCAGTTTTTTAATTTCCTTGGCACCCTCGTCTTGGCCAGTTAGTATGCTAATTTCCACAGCCTTTTAACGCCTTGCGACTCATGTTATTTTATGGTCAGTCAGGTGTCGGGAAAAGGCAAGAGAGGGTGTCTCCCTTGAGTCCCATAATTAAGTGTTTAGGCGCGCAAATAGGCGTAAAACTTTCAACTCAATTTGCATTTTCCACATTTCAATTTTGGGACTTCTTCGTTTCGTTTGGGAACAAAATTGACTGAGTTGTAAAAAAAATGTTTACGGTTTTTTAATAGTGGGTTCCTTGGCGCGATTTTTACGATTTTTCATCGCGGGATTGGTGGGAGGTTTCAAAGGAATCCAGCGGTGCAAGGTGTTTCCTTAATTAGTCGATTTAAAAGCCATAAGGCTGGCCAGGTGACTCGGAACTAACTATAAAACTTTGCTTTATGCGTTTTAATTTTGAAAAATAAGAATTAATTCTTTGACATTCGGCTGTAAAACTTATTTTTACGACCGGATGCAATTTGTTAAAGAGTTTGCGTCGGCTTTTTTGTAACTGAACTTTTAACAACTGATTAGGTAATAAAGTTTACTTGCCAGTGAGTTGTTTGTATGGTTTTTTGAGTAAATAAAAAGCTAACAAATTTTGTAATATTTATAGTACTTAGTTCAGCAGTTTCCCTATTGAATAATTTAGTTTAGCTTTTAAAAATGTTAGATTCAAAGAAGGTTAATATATGTTTCCAATCATACAGCCTCTAATTATTTTCCCATACTTTTTCTACAACTTCCCCCATTTATATCGATGTCATGCCTAGTTCTCAATGACAACAAATAAGTCTCCTTCAAAATGATTAAATGACAAACATCAAATAAACTGCAATAACAAGTTGCCACCCCCTCCTGGGAAAATCCGGCGACGGCCACCCTCTAATTGAGTGGAGTAACCAAGGACCGATAGGCCGAGAAACAATATGAGCATAATTATTAATTGCGAATAATTTTTCTTAAGACTCATTAAGTGCGGCCGACCAGCCGACGCCTTCGAGGACCACAACAGAACAACCACTGCCGCCTCCTTTATCCTTCGCTCTGTGTCGCCAAAAATGACAAAAGAATTGACAGAACATAAATTAGAAAGTAGCCCGGAGAAGGCACGAAAGGCAGGGTGAAAGTGCTGGCCAGCGGGATTAAATGTGTTAAGCCAGCGGAAGTGACATTTCTTTTGCCAGCAATACTGCAAGAAAATATTTATAAGCTTGGTATTTTAATTTGATTTATACTTCTACTATTTACAAATAAAACAAGGTATTTTATTAATAAAGCTTAGCATATTTTTGTAATTCTTTATTGCTATTTGTAAAAGAACTAACCCTATATTAGAGTAGACTAACAATACTTATAATCAAATAATTATGTTAACAATTATTCAAATTATCACGATTTTAGGGCTATAGTTTTTTTCTCTGTGCTGCCATGGGGATTCCCCTCATTCTCTCTTTGCTGGTCACGTGTCCACGCGTTTGTCGGCGTGTCTTCCGATTTGTTGTTGTCACTCTGGCGAATAACTCCGGATTTGTTGATCTATTGTTAGTCCTGAAGCACTCCAAAATTGCTGAGGTGTGTGGATGTTGGTGAAAAGATGGGGCGTGGCCCCTGATTAGGTTTCAGCCGAGATGGCTTGAAGGGAAATCCGATGGAAGAATGGAAGGAAATTATGAAGAAAAGATTGCTTGATAAATGTGCATAGCTTGAAATTGATTTATATTTAAAGTGAACTTCATCACTGTGCTTGAACACTCATCTTGAACAGAAAGTAGTACAAATATTTCTGAACAGCAGAGTCGATTTAGCCATCAACGTTTGTCCTTTCATTTTTGCTTCAATCTCTTTATCAATACAATAATTCTACTTACTTTTAAGCTCCTTGGCCTATAGGATCTCCCAACTTTACTTCCAATTAGCCGCCCCATCAGTGCCTCTCATCAACTGATCCATCGATTGTTTTCCCATTCCCCAAACCCTCAACCCAAAGAGGAATATCTCCTGCTTTCGATGGGAGCTTACAACAATGTTGACCCTACGCCTAAGTGACGCCATTATGGGACGCACGTACGTACACTGCAATAAATACCTACATAAAGCATATTTTGTTTAAATTACATTTAAATTAATAAATCTTTAAATTCGATTAATAAATTTGTCCGATTTTCTCAGCACTTTAAATTGAGATTAAATATAAAACTCAATGATATAATTGAGTTTTTGTGTCATAGAACTTTTCTTTGATTTCTCCCTGTGTAGCCGTAGTCGTATGTGCGGTGCACTGCGCGTGATAATGTTAAATCAACATTATTTAGGCAACCATGCATGCGTAATGCGTCTCGAAATTGCAACCAAGTCGATGGACACCGATGGTGTGAGGCCCAATTTCATGGGTTAGGGTACGGGTTTGAGTCCTATAGTCCTCGTCCTGGCAAAGACAATTTTGCAGTCACCGCTCCCGAAAGTTTGCATTTAAATTAAACGGTGCAGGGACACAGGGGGTGTCCGTAACTCTCCCGGAGAGGGCCGTGCCATGAAATTTTAGCACCTAGGACAACGGCAAGTGAGTGTGGCAAGCTCAAGCAAACATTGTCTCTGCTTTTATGCATTTTCCATAACGACATTCTCCGGCCGAACAGCAACGAACAATGGCCCAAACAACACTTGACTTGGGCTGTCATTCGGAGTGACAGGACCTCCTCCACCTCCTGGGCCACAACAAAATGTGCAACTCGAGTCTATTTTCCACAATTTCCATGTTTATTTAGCCACGCACGAAGCCGTTCGACGGAGGGGCGGGGAGACATCCTGCGAGTCCTGCATGTATCTTATAGTTTGCTTTGGCATCAAGTGCAAGGTAAATACGAGATATATTTTACGTAAATTCATCAAGTGTTTGCCCAGGGGAATGCAGAGCGGAGAGGCTTGAGCAAACGGCATTTATTGTGATTTGCATTTTAACGCTTAGATGGGTTTTTTGGACCAATTGCATTTCAAATTGGTCATTGCTCTGTGCAATTTGTGAAATTAGAGAATGATTATAATAAGCTGCCATACTTTATGAGATTTTCCTTTTCAAAATACCATACTTCCATTCATGTTTTAATATTTAATATATTTTTCAAATCCCTCATTTTGATAGATCTATAATTCTTTTAAATAAATCTTATTTTATGTTAAACCTTTTTGATTTTCAATTTTAAAGAATTTACTCGGCATACAGGGAGTGCATAAACTCAAACTCCTGTTAATTAAATCCATTGACTGTTCCGCAGCCTTTGTCTCAATTTGTACGCAAATTAACCAAAGTATTTTTTTAAAAACACAGTAGCGAATACAAAAAAACCAGAAGAGCAAATTAATATATCAATATACAAAGTGTATTGAGTGCAATTTCAATCAAATTGAAAAGAGATCCCCGCTGCGAGGGCTGCCAGACGCAAACCGACACGACTGCCACCCAAATTGACATGTTTCCGGGGCGAGTATATTGTATTTCATATGGAATACACCTCCCCCGCTTTTATTTTACTCGCCACCAAAAAAAATTTAAAAGAAAAATCCTCAAACGACATCAGTGGAAAAGCAGGGAAATCAGCTCTTGGAGTTGTGTTTTTTCTGCTCCCTCCCACTGATGCGATGTTGCCGCTTGTCGCATGCAACAAATTGTTTCAATTAACTAAATTAAATTTACACTCCTGCAGCAGCTTCCATGTCGACGCCACAACAATGGGCATCGGATGCATTTTCCTCGAACGTGACATGACACTGACAGATGCAAAACGAGCAGAAGGAACCCGACTCCAATCTGCAGCCCCCAAAATTAAGCCCGAGATATCAGCTACAGGATATGCACACACATATAGTATATCCGTGTGTGTGTTGGCCGAGGAGGTAGATGAAAATGGCAAACATGTTGCACGCCACGTAGAACACAAGGGGCCCGACATGGCAATTTTTATAAAATTAACTGGCCCAAGTAGGCGCAAGCAGGGTCGTAACAAAGTAGTCTGCACTTGGGGAAATACATTTTAAAGAGTAGGAATATATTTTGATATTAATTACCAACGATACGAGATAAAACTAATTTTCTTTAAATTCTTTTAAGACCTTTCTAACCTAAATTAATATTAAGTTAAACGAAAAAGCAACAAGTTGAACAAATATATTTAAATGATTAAAATACCATAATAAAATATTATTTAAAATAATTCCTTAAGGAACAGAAAATGTACTTCGTGGTTTCAACACAATTTAATCACATATCTTTTTAAAAATAATAAGGGGAGGCCTCTTAAATATTATAAAACTTCCTTAATGTTAACCAAAGTATAAACTCTTTCTAATAAATTCAAAATGTCCAATGCAGGATACAGTAGCATCATCATTAAACTGAATAGTTGTCTAGAACACCCTTTAGTTTAATTAACAGCAAATCCAATATCAAACAAATGACAAAAACCCACCCCAAGCCCAATATCAATACATTTTCTGACAGTGTTTAACTTTCCAATACCTCCCACTCCCTAGGCATCGACATTGTTGTAGTGGCATCAGCACGGCAACATTGTTCGTCAATATCAATTATGCGTCCAAATGAATATTGAAGTGTAGCCGCATGCCAGGGCCACTCCTCCCGATCCCTCATCCGCCCGAATACACATCCACATCCACTCATCCCACTCACAACAACACCGCAAAAGCCACCGCTTCACTCCCACACGGAGGCAGCTCATCAGGCATTGCCTGCGAAAAATTGGCAATTGTACAAAAGTGTTAACATGGCGCCGCATCCTGAACAGACTGACCACAGGACACGGGAGGCAGGACGCAGGCCGAGCTCTTGGACACATCCATCAATGCCAGCAGATTTAATCGCCATTTAAATTGTACGAAGGAAAGGCACTGGAAAATATAAGTAAACTCGATAAGAGCTAATTAATTTTGCTAAGTTTGAAAAGGGTTTATTTTTAGCACATGATATCTGAAGCCCATTTTATTTTTACTCGACGAAAAGAGTTGAATTTTAAATGTTAAGCCAAGATTATATTAAAAATAATTGAATTTAATAAACCGAAATAAATTAATAATAGAAAGCAGAGCTTCTCACTTTTTAAAGATTAATAAGAAGGATTTGGAATTCAATTAATTAAAAGATACTGCTTCCCCCTTTTAATGTCTAAAATCCAAGCTATTTCTGTAAGTGAAACAGTAACGAGAAATGCGAATGGAAAGCGGAGTGCCATGGACAGCATTTACTTAAGCGTGTTATCGGCGCAAAATAAATCTCCATGGAATGGTCAAGGAGGAAGTCGGGCCCACTGTAACCGCTCCTCGTATCTGTTTTAGTGTTTTCCAATCAGGGATACCCGAAAGGACATTGGTCACGTGTCGGCCGCTGGTCAGTTGTATTTGTGGCCTGGTCAGTTGAGTGTGACGTGCGTCACATAATTGCAATAAATTAGAAATTGTCATTCGCGGCAGTCGAAACAATGTATGTGTGCTGGACGTCACCCCCCTGACGACAGGACCTGGCCCTCTCAGCCACCAAAAACACCCCATGGAATAGAGTTAAATCTTTGCAGTGGCCAAACAATTTGCGCTCTACAAATTTGCCTTAACGCACCGCCAACGCGCGGCGTTTCGGTTGCATTTACTTCGGCAAACAAATTTGGCAGCACACGCAGCTGGCCAAAATATTTGCCCAACTCAAAGCCTTGGACAAACTGGCTACTAAAAATTAATGCAGCGAGGAGAGCGAAGGAATTACGGCACCAGGAAGCGCAGAAAATTAAGGCGCACTTAGTGAGACATCACGAGAAAAATTCCAAGAAATGATAACTCGATTAAGAAGTTTCCCTTAAGGATTGAAAGCTAAGTGAAGCAATAAAGTTTATACATTTCAAAATTATTTACATTATCCAATCGTTTAGAGTAAATATAAAAATACAAAATTACTAACTATAATTTCCATGTAATAAAAACAAGTGAGCTTGATTAAATGCGATTATGTATTTAGAATGTTTTCTTGTAGGCAAATTAAAGTTCCATCGATTAACAATTCACAAAGGTTTTCGTAACATAAGCCGATATTTTAAAAAAGAATTTAATTTGGGTTATATATGTATGTAATGTAGATAGGGATATAAAATCAAAATAGACGACTTCTTGTGCGATATCCAATTCCGTGTCAAAATTTCAAAGAACCTATACGAAAATTGGGAAAATTAATGATATATTTTTAATATTTTTTTCCATTCTTACATTGTAATTGTGGGTTTTAGATAATAATAAAAAAACATTGTAATTGTGGGTTTTATATAATAATAAAAAAACTAAATAGATGATTCCGTGTGCGGTATCCGATTCCATACTTTCATTTCTCCAAACAGCTGACAAAGTGAAATAAATTTTTAAAATTAGTATTAATATTATTAAATGAATATATAATATAATTAATATACACCTTTATATATTTTACAATATTTCTTACATCTACAACAAAATACCTAAATCAAAACCTATATACCCAAAAATATTTTCTTAGAACAATCAATTGAAAAAAATAAAATCGGAATACAAAAGGCGAATCTGAGGAAGTTGTACAAATAAAATTTTATGATTTTCCTGAAAGTGCACGGCGGCGAAGAAGGGAAATTAATCCCAGAAAGACAATGAATGTAGCAAACTCAACAACGATCGGCCTAACATATTTCACATTGTGGAGTGGAGAGTGGGCCACGCCCATAACTTCTAACCAGAACGGAAGTGCTGCCAGGCGGGCAGGCAAATGGGGCGCGCCAATAACAGTAAAAACCAATTGCCAATCGTTAGTTTTTATAAGACATTTCCCTCCTTAGTCGTCCTCTTTTTTCTCGTTCTTGTTTTGCGTCGTTGGGAAGTTTGATGAAATAGTCAAAGGAAAATTCATTTTCACTTGTCCGAGGACTGGTCCTCCTCCGTGGAAAATCAAAGTCAATCACCGGCAACAGATTTGGTCAAAGCGGAAATGTGTCGAAATGGATTTGTGGGAGTGGACCCTTGGACTCTTGGCCAAATTAGACGGCGTCAAGTTGTTTGTTGTCCTAGGGGGTTGCCTTGGATGGGGGCTTTGTATTTGGTGCGTCATTTGAAACTTTAACAAGAAAGCCTAGAAATATATATTTTTCTAAAGCCTTTAATGGCAGATTCATTTAATTTTAGTATCGTACATATGCAACAATGATAATCTAGAGAGACAAGCTTTGCAGACTTGGGAAAATTGTTCGAAAATAAATTTTGTCAGATTCGAATTGGTTTTAACTATATTTGATATTTTAATTTGATACTTACTATTTCTTTATGCGATTTTATTCTCGGTTTTCAAAAATGGTTCCAATATTATTATCATTAATTATTTTGCACAGTTCGGAACCGGGTAAAGTATCCAACTGAAAGTATACAATTATTCGTTAAAAAAACCCCTTAAAGGTAAAGATTCATAAATACCTTTGGAATGGGCGTAGCAAAGAGACTCAATCTGAACTTGAACGGATCGTCCAGAGTGACACCGTTTTTCTTCAAAATGCCAAACAGAGATCTAAAAAAGGTCTCGGAAAAACCTGAAGAAGTACGTGCGACGCCAAAAGATCGTACATTCTTGCAGTCAGACAGAAGTTTAAGAAGCCGATCTCGATCCAGGTTTCCGTATATATTCAGAATCTCCATGGTCGTTGCGTGTTTCGAAATCCAGTTAAAAAACCGATCCGGTGATAGACCGTAAGAAGAGTCCAATAAAAAAGAACGCAACTTGGGAAAAAATGGCAAGTCAAGGCAGTCTTTGCCAAAAATTAGGCCTGGCAATTCTAGACTATTTATTGTCATCGTGTGTTTGGAAATCCAGTCGAAACACTCTTTTGGGAACGGGTACTCATCAACTTTTGCCATGTTCAAAGATGTGAGCATCGGACAATATGGCAACAGAAATGTTAAGGGGGAAGAGACCTCATAAATCACAAGATCCCTCAAGGCGGGTAAAACCCATTCAGAGTGTGGACTCGAAAATATTTCAGACAGAACGCTCTGCGCAAATAACGAATCATCTGTTCGAAGACTTTCCAAGGTTTTCAATTTCATAAATAACCATTTGCAGAAATCAGTACTAAATTTAGTCATCCTTATTTGTAGAGCTCGTAGGTTTCGACAATCCGGAAAATAAGCGTCCATAAAGCAATAAGACATTTCAAGCTTTTCCAAGGCTGAAAGTCCATTTGCATTTTTATGACCATTCGAAATAATTCTTCCTGAGATTTTCAAGCGACGAAGCATTCTTAGGTCAGATGAAATATCATTCATTTTTAGCACAACATCATTTCCTTTTATTTCTAAAGTTTCCAAGTGGACCAATTTATGTAAGCCAGCTAAAAATACAAATTAATTTACAAATTAATTAAAGAATCTCCTTTAAATTAAAAATAATTTAATGTGGTGTTTTTAAAGACTAACCAAGATCCACAGGGATTCTTCGGCAATTCTCTATATCCAGTCTAAGATTAACAAGTTCTTTCAAAACGTCTACGACCTCAGAGATATCATCACGGTCTATATTCAACTCTACTGATTTTAAGTTCTTTAATCCCAAAATCATAGACTTAAAACCCTCCATGTTTGCAGAAATTCGAAACTTGTCACTGATTGTCACAGACTGCAAGTTAGGGCAATACTGTCCAATAAGTGCAAATTCAAAAGTAAACATAATGTTCATAACAATTTCTTCGACACCTTCACCGTACTTGCGGAAAAAACTTGGCAAATTCTCTGGAAGATCCGTATACGGGTAAATTTTCTTGAATTTATTTGGCTCCATTTTAGTTTTCTTTCCGAGTTCCTGCGGGGTTCTGGAATTCACACGAAATGACAATTTCCGTCGAAATCACTAGATGTTGCAAAAGTAGTTTATTCAATTTATCGATTTATTAGTGCCGATACATTAAGCGTTTACAGAAAATCCACAATTTACCGTCTACCGTCTATAAAGTATGATTACAGAAATACAAAATTACACTGCGCATAAAGCGAAAATGCGGATCTTGCAACTTACGTTGCGGTCGTGATCAGTGTCATCTAAGTCTAGTCCAAGTCGCCAATAAGGTAGCCACTGATGTACTCTATGGAGTCTTATGTCAGTTTCCCTCTATATCGGCCTCTTCCCATGTTTGCTCTTTATAAGCAAATTCAGAAGCAAAACTTGGGGAGCTGGACTACCCTGTTGAATTAATATTTTATATCCAAAATTGGCACTGACTCCTGGCACGAAGAAGAAAATGACAACAGATTATACACAACCTTTTCTGAAAACGTTTGACGAACGACTCGTCTTTAAAAGAGGGCAGCTCTTTCGATAAGACTACCTAATTATAATTGTATCATGGGCTAATTGAATAAGCGACTGAAAATATCGAATGGAAAACAGCTGTCCATACAAACTTAACTCTTCTATATTTTCAGTCTTTTAGCGACTGAAAATAGTCAATTAGACGTTTAAGGAACAACCCAAACAATAGTGTTTTTTATAGAAGTACGAAATGTATTAAAATTGTATTTATAGTCTATATATATTAATAAAATCCTATTTGATAATATTGAATTTGTTACTATCACAAGGTAGAGATGAAAATATTTAAGTGTTCCAGGCATCGAATAATAAATTATTGGCGCTGGATGAATCTTTATTGTTATTTAGCCGCAAATAGTAAAATGAAGTCTAGCTTTTTCGGTTATAATATTAGGTAACATATTTCCGTCAAATCCAAGCCATATCGAAAACAGCTGTATCTCTTAAAGAAATTGCTAAATACAGCATTTGCCTAGTAGAAACACTTTCGGCATTTCATAATTTCCGTATACTCTGTTTAGACTGGATCCGCAACCGCAACAACTGGAAAAAACAACATCGACTTTTCCCCCATAAGCTCTGCTAGGCGTTTTTTAGATTTTCAGCAATAAGAAGGTGCTTTTTATTATACGCCCAAGTCACCTGTTTTGAAAGACAATATTAAAAGCAATGAAATGGACAGCCAGAAAATGATAAATATTTGAAGAACATATTACAATCAAACCATTTTGCGCTTTTATCCATTTTTTTCGACCTGGAAATGAAATATGTAATTTGTCTTCCTCTTCTCACTTTGTTTGTTTACTTTTGAAAGTCGACAGCTGTAAAAAATAAAAAGTGCTACTTTAGACAACAAATTAGTATACTTTGTGAAAATATTTTTATGATAATGCAAAAAGTTTCTTAAAGATGCAATAATTCATGTGAGTTCACCAAAAGCATTTTATTAATTAATGCGTAATATTAATAATGTCGTTCTAGTGAACGTACCCAATATTTTCTGTCATTGCTTGAAACATCAGCCTTGAGTTTGCGTAAGTTATCGATAGCTTGATGGAATTCAGTTGTAAAGGCGTGGGGGAACCCCAGTTTCTCTTCTGGAAACACTGATTTACAACTTGTAAAGCGTGGTTTGCAAAATGGAGCTCCCTTTGGAGATATTGGGTCTTATTTTTAAAGAACTGTGCCTTGA